>JAHBCN010003019.1:0-81405 GCA_019359885.1 Listronotus oregonensis | reverse complement strand
GTTTCTTCTACAAGTCTGTATAACCCCGAGACTGGTTGGTTGATATACTCCCGTGGGCTCATTTCCGGTTGCCCAAATAATGCTTGTCCTTTGTAATTGCTTTACGTTAGCACAGGATATGGTAGGTTGTTTCTTCCCCCTCGTCGCACATTCTGCAACTTGGATCCCCATTGTATGAGCCTTGTGTGTGTAAGTGTCCTCTTAAGTTATTATGCCCCGTTAGCAACCCTACTGTTATGCGAAGTCTTTTCCTACTTTGTCTGAGTAGTTCTTTCTTCGTTCTTTTGGATGGGCCTCTTATGAAGTTTTTTCCATGTCTAATTCTACTGAGGTTTCCCCAGTATTCTTCGTGTTTGTTTCGAATTCATTCCTTGCTTTGCCCTCGTGCTGTGGTTTTGGTCACTCCAAGGGCAGGTTCTGGCCCAAAGTATGGTGTGGATGATCCCTGTCTCGCTTTTTCGTTGCCTTCTATCCCCAAATGTCCTGGTACCCACAAGAGAGTTACTCTGTTACGTTCTTCCAGGACTTCCAATTCTTTTTGGCATTCCCATGTCAGCTTGGACGTTACCTTGGTGTTTACTAGTGCCCCCAGTGACGCTTGGCTGTCTGTTATTATGCAGATCCGTTTGTTTTTATAAGCCCTCCTATTATTTTCGTTTGCACAGTGCAGTAAAGCATATATTTCCGTTTGAAATACAGAACTGTGTGTTCCTAATGGAATAGAGAATTGTGAATTCCTCATTTCCCTGTACACGCCCGCTCCAGTTCCCTGCTCGGTTTTGGAACCATCCGTATACCAGATGATGTCTCCAACCGGCCCGGGGAGATCGAGTTGCTGCCACTCACTTCGATCTGGAATTTTTACCTCGAAGTTTTTGTTGAATGAGTATTGGGGAATCATCTGGTCCAGGATGTTGCCGCCAACCTGACTTTTTATGTTGTTTTGTCCCAAACTAGCGTAGACACCAGTTTAATAGCAGACTCACGGCCGAGTGATGATTTCGTTGTTAAATTTAGCAATGGACTTAGCAATTATTGTTAAAGGTTAACAACGGTTTAGAATGTTTAACAAAATGTCAGATTTTGACAGGTTGCCTACTAAAATCATTGAATAACACTGGCAATGACGTTTTGTTAAACATTCCAAACCGTTGTTACCTTTTAACAATTGCTAAGTCCATTGATAAATTTAACAACGCGATCATCACTCGGCTGTTAGAAAACTTTCCAAAAATCAATATCTTTTTAACAAAGCGGTCAAAAAATTCAGTTTTTTTTTAATTTTCTAATATCTTAATTTATATTGCATTAGTTTTTAAGAAATATCGTAAAAACCGTTTTCCAGATATTTCAAAATGACTGCATGGCTTTCATACATGACAGATATCGACAATGTTAATTACGTACAATTTGATTGTTAATATCTTGTTTCACGTGCCATAAAAAAAAAATTGTTTTATTTTCAATTAGATAAAAAGACACTTTTATTAAACCTCAAGTTTATTTAATTCCCAAGAAAAGGAATGATAAATGACCATTGTCTCTTCTAGAAATAACAAAAGGACACATTTTTAAAACTACCGATTAGACAAACATGCATTTTATCTGTCACGTGAAGAAAATAACGCTTTAAGTAAACACATATACGTTTTCAAGTAGCAATTAGAACATTTTCAGGAAAAATACCTTTAATGGATATAAAATGTCCGTTGTGTACTTTGTAAATAAAGTCTACACGAATGCCTTAAAGTGCTTTTGTAACGCAGGGTTTTTACTGTTTTGAAAGTAACTTTTTGTGTTAAATCCAACGAAAAATACTTTCGTTCATAAAAGAACAATCTTATATTTCTTTCTTTAATTCATCATTCATGTGAAAACTTACTGATTCACTGACAAACACAGTGTTTGCGATATGAAAATGAAAATTTTTGATATTCTAAAATCAAAAACAGAATTTTTCTGTCACCTATAGATTATAAGTTACAATACGTAAAATTTCTTATAACGTATCCTGTCAGAAGGAGTGGACACTACGTCCGGCACTAACTCCGGAACTAAAAAATGGTACCAATGAACCACTTGTTGATCCCAGAAGGTATTCCACCTTTGCTTATTAAATTAGGTCAAAACTTACTTTTTGGACTCTGATTTCGATTTCTTCCCCAAGAATGTGGGGACTAGTGATGCGACTCGAGCCCTGTTTTTACTCGAGTCAGGTACTGAGTCAACTAGGTACATCGAGAATTCTGTTCCCAGTAGATGATGTTTTTTTACTACTTCATTTTACTTTTCTATGCCGCGCCGGTACTAACATATAACTCCATGTCAATGACACTATTTTAATAAAGGTATTTGTTTAAAATTGCTAAAAAACTCTCACTCGAATTGCAAACTTGCCACTCGAGTGGGATTTTACTCGATTATAACATATTATGGCAAATGGAGTGTCACTTTGCTTTCTGATTATTGCTGACCATTGTTAAGGGATACTTCAGAAAAAAAATAACGCCATAAAACATTTGAAACATTTTCAGTTATATTTATATTTAAAACACATCCATTGTTATATTTTAGTAGCAAATAAAGTTCCCTAATAAAAAACGAAGCTGTTAAAAACTACGTTTTTGCAGCAAAATATTGTAATCTAATCTTCGCTCTGAAAAAACTTTTGGTTTTAAAATTCAGGCACAGTAAAGCTTCGCTAATCCGAACTCCAACAACTGGGATTCTGCAGTAATTCGGACAAAACCTAAATATTAGCTATACACGAACCTTCAATTCGTACCTATAGGGTTACAGTGTTACAGTTCTCATTTAGTCGACATCAGAGTCTGACACAAGTTACATTGTGAGCTAATAAATCCCCAAAGTTCAGATATTATTACTTTTAAGAGTCCATTCGCGCCGCGAAAATTGGATCCAATTTGGGGTTCGGGGCATAATGTTTTTCTCAAAAACGGTATAAGTTATCGATAATTTTCAAAACTATATGAAAGCCAACACTTAAATCTAGGCTTCTGCTGTAATAGTTTTTTAAATTTGGATCTAGTTTTTAATATTTTCTCGAGTGAAAGTCACCCTAAAATCGGTTATGTTTAGATACTATTTTTTCTTAACTCGACTCATATTTAAAAAATCCGTTACAGCAGAGGCATAGACTATTTCCTTACCTTTAAAATGGTGTATAATTTATGTCATTTAAGTGAAAAATAGTTACCGAAAAACGTTATCTCCTGTAGGCTTGCAATCGGAAACAACATCGCATCGATACACCGAATTTGGAAGAACCTAAATAAAATATCATATTTTTAATGCGGCTATACGAAAATTGTGGTAGTGGGAGTTTGTTAGTCATCGCCCACCGTCTCCGCGTCCTTTCGCCCGACCCCTAAGGTGTAGCGTAAATGCACTCTTAGTAAGATTTTTATAATCCCGATGTTTCACTAACTCGGATTGCCTTGAATTTTATTGATCCGGATTAGCGGAGCTTTACTGTATTTTAAAAACCTGTTTTGATCTATTTGTATTGAGAACAACAAAACAATTACTGAAGCTTAAACAAGTTTTGAACGCACATAAATACAAAACATCATCAAAAGTGTCTGTAGTTCCCAAGCTATGAAAGAACAATCACATAATATACCTGCCCCATAGCATGTTGGATTGGGTAATTTCTGCTAAAATATCAAGAATCAAATATTTTAAACTTTTAAACCACGCAAAACCTAACCAACTCAACAGATGTACAAAGCTATGCCTAGACACTGAGGATAACAGAGCTAGGTTTTATTATTTATAAAAGCTGTGGCAAAATACTACTTTCCACATTTAAGACCGTGCAAAAGTTACAATCTGACAGATAAAAAGATATTTGCTTTTAAATGGAAAATTTCGATTTTGTTTTTTTTTTTAAGGCAAGCCATCTAATTTTACAGCCATTTTTATTTTAAGTTGCCATTTGCATGATACAATAAATTTTCCCGACTTAATGGAAAGGTCGCGTTTAAAAATGGAAAAGCGACTCCCATTCTACGTTTAATGGCGATAATTGAGCTAAATTTATCCAATAAATAACTCAAAGGGTCTATGTGCAGCAGTATAAATGCGATTAATTTTAGTTACTCGTGAAAGGCGACAGAACGTTTCTGCGAAAATGTTATTAGTTAATAATGCGGAGTTTTTACTGATACAGTGTAGAAATGAAAACGAAAGCCCTAATAATTTTGAACCGTACAGAATGATTCCATGGGGATTGCATTAGTAAATTTGAGCTAATTTGTCCTGTCAATTTTTTCATTTTTTTAAAACAATTTTTTTTAGTTACGTCACCTTTTTTTCGGGTTGACGAAATATTGTTAATTTGCAGGTATTAATGTGCACAACGACCTCTAAAAAATATTATAGATAAGAAAATGTCCACGCAGGGACCTAAAAATGGCCCTCAAGAGCACGGAAATCCGTTTTTTCAACTATTTTGGCCGATATTTCCCGAAATATGACACTTACGCAATTCGTGTTTAGACGAAATTGAAAAGCAGTTTATTAGCTGCAAATATGATTCCCATAACTTTCGTCAAAAATTTGATAGTTTTTGGGATAACCGGCCATAAACGCGCCGCTTATTTTTTGCACCTGCCCTGCTACTTACATATCCAAGCGGACGGACAAATTTTTAAATTACTCTCGTAAAAATGCATATTTTTACATGATTTAAAAATCATATGAAAGAAGGAACTTGTAGCTAGAATAGCTTGTTACTGTTTCCTTTTTTTTGTTTCTCTAGAATATTGAACACTCGAGCCAAAGTTAGTTTTTGCTCGATATTTTGATCCTCCTATCAATCTGTTAATATTTTTTTATAAAGAGTAATTTCACCAAATCTTTTTGAATAATGGAGCTTTGGAAGGTGTTAAATACATTCTGTAAGATTCAATAAATATTTTTATAAACTACGTGTTTTTTAGGGTGGTTGTTTTGGATTTCCGGAGTTTACGAAAATGCTTGGGTCTTTGGGAATTAATAAATATTCAAGGACCATATCAGCTTTCAATGCACACCTTTGAAAGCTCAGATTGTCCCCTTCTCAAAGGCACTCTTCTTTTTTTCCTAGTTTTTTAGTTTTCCGAAAAATGGAGAAAATTCTCACACCAATAAAAACTCGTCCTTTTTTTTCGAGTTTTTATTGGGATGATAATTTTCTCGATTTTCCGGAAAACTAAAAAACTTGAAAAAAAAGAGTTCCATCGAGAAGGGGACAATCTAAGCTTTCGAATGATGTACATTGTTAGCCGATATGGTCTTTGAATATTTATTAATTCCCGATAGACCCGAGCATTTCTGAAAACTCGGGAAATCCGAAAAAAACCCTTCTAAGAGAAACACGTTGTTTATAAAAATACACAAAAAATATTTATTGAATTTTTCGAAATGTACTCAACACCTTCCAAAGCTCCACTATCCAAAAGGATTCGGTGAAATTACTCTTTATAAAAAAATATGAACAGATTGATAGAAAGTCAAAATATCGAGCAAAAACTAACTTTGGCTCAAGTTTGAATATTCTAGAGAAACAAAAAAACAATAACAACGTATTATAGCTACAGGTTTCTTCTTTCATATAAACTTTTAATTATGAAAAAACCATGCATTTTTACGTGAGTAATTTAAAAATCTGTCCGTCCGCTTAAAAGTGTAAGTAGCTTAGAGATGCGGGACAGGTGAAAAAATACACGGCGTGTTTATGGTCGGCTATCTCAAACACTATCAAAATTTTGACAAAAGTGATGAGCATCATTTTTGCAGCTAACGAACTGCTCTTTATTTTCGTCTAAACATGGATTGCATAAGTGTCACATTTCGGGAGATATCGGCCAAAATAGTTGAAAAAACGGATTTTCGGGCTAAGGGGCCATTTTCAGGCCCTTGCGGACATTTTCCTATCTATGATATTTTCATAGGCCAATGTACACATTAATGCCTGCAAATTAAAAAAATTGTGACGGCCCAACCTGATCTTCAGTTTGGGATTTTCATTTACTGGACTCTCGAATTTGTAAGGCCTTGAATAAATTTTCTTGACTAAAAATTGCTCAAGGAATTATCACTTAAAATTTCTTGAATTATGTAACGATCACCTTGTATAAATCCCAATTTTGTAGGATAGAACTGAAAAATAAATTACCATACTCGACAGGATACTTTAATTAAAAATCCAGAAGACAACACTTTTTCATTTTCCGCTTAAAAGTAACAATTTGCTTTTTTGACACGGTATGGCGGCACCTCGACTGGAGCCCCGCCAGCTAACCTAAGTGACAGGTCTGAAAAAACTGTTTAAAACGAACACTAGCTTGCTGAGTCAACGAAAATAACTTTTTTGGGTCTAATGGCATTTTCCTTTAATTAAAAGAGAATTTGGGAAAGGTTTTTATTTTTTTTTACAAAACTTTCGACTGGCTTGCGCTTTGTTACTAAAAAAAGCAAAACTCTGCAAAATATGTGGAAATTAGCTGAAGTGATATTTCTTTCAAAATATTTTCTTTGCATAGAAACATTTAAAAATTATACTCAAGAGCTATACTGCAATATACAAGGTATTTCAAAAGCACTTTTACAAACATTAAGAAGTTGTTCCTCACAATATTCTAGTATGAATTATATACAGGGTGTTAAAGTTTTATCTTTATTTTCGTTTTATTTAACTTTTGAAATACTGACCATAATTAAACGAAAATTGATGTCGAAATTATTTTCGAGGTGTCAAATTCGAATCTAATGTTATTATTGCTCTTACTCCTAGGGGTCGCCACTTACACGTCTTTTTCGTTTTGAAGATTCATAACTTTTTTAAGGGTACTTATAGCACATTTTTCCATAAAAAAATTGATTCCTCCGTCATATCCATGTAAAAAAGCCACCCTTATTAGATGTCGCTACAAGCAACCGTTTTCTAGATATTTGGACTTTAAATTTTCAAGTCGATTAGAATCGATGCATGTTGAAGTTATTACCATTATTTTACATTTTTCAAAGATGGCTTAGGAAATGAATTTGACGTTTAAGTAAGTAATTATGGTAATTACTTATTATGTGACAGTTAAACGTTTCTCGTTAGTTATTAAAAAAAAAACGAAAATAAAAATAAAACTTTAACACCTCTGTATCTTGGAAACGAAGCTTTTCCGAACATATGTTTATTTGGACAATTCATACTAGAACATTGTAAGGAATCACCTCTTGAAGTTTGTCAAATGGCTGTTAAATCACCCTGTATTACTGTTTGGTTTTATTTGTATTTTAAAAAATTGTACTTACCACCGGATTGGGCTTATTATCCATTTTAAGACACAAATTAATATGTTTCAAAACAGCACTTTTTTATTTTGCTTGAAAAATAAGATTTCCGGTTGCACACATTCCGTTTTCAAAACTCTTCAGCACACACACTACGGTTGTCTTAAATTTAAAACATATCGGCATATTTTCCCGATTTAAAAACAATGTACAACTGACTTTACTTCATGCACAAGAGTTCTGGGTAGCTCTGTTGCCAATTGTATTTTAAATTTAACTGGAAGAAAATTATTGAAAAAGTATTATTTTTTTATTTGTAGACTGAAACATTTAAAACTTAGTTTATTTTATAACCAAATGAATCTACTAATAAGCGATTAAGACAAACATTTTCAGTTGTTAAGGTTTTCAGAAATAAGTGCTTTCAAAGTTCCTAACTTTGACATCGTTTAGACAAAAATCTGTCAAGTTTTGACACATATGTCATATAAACTTTTCGACTTGTTTTGAGCTCCACTCTCGCCCATTAAAATAGTGAGCATCATACTTTTTACATCCTGTATAAAAACTATAAACAGGAATATTTTGAAAATTTGAAGGTGTATTAATGTCGATGGGGGCAATGCGTCTAAAATATTTTTAAGTGGGTGGCACTTTCGGTTATACTGGAATTAGGTGTCAACTTGCTTATTTTAGGTGGAACATCCTATATATTATTATACCTGTATTTTTACATTCTACACAAGATTCTAGGCCGACTTTATACATCATATCATTTAGCTAAATCTAAGCGTTTTTGACATATTTAAGTTTTTACGTCAAAAATGATGTTTGCGAGCCTAAGATAATGATCAATATTGGCTGTAAGAAAGCCTTTTAATTAATTTAATGTAAGCTAATTTTTTTGTTGAAAAGGACCTAATTTAAGCGTAGTCCAGTAACTGAAGACCTGAAAGTATCTAAACCTGTAAATAAATGTGTAGTTTTCATTTGTAGCGCAATTCTTAGGTCTTCGCGAAGGTTTTAGAGCGAGAAAAAGTTTATCACGATTCCGACGTGGAAACCCGCTGAAAATGGCCCCCCAAAGTCACAAAAATGAGTTTCCCGCAAATATATTCCAAAATATGGGAATTAGATAATTTTGTTTGGACAAAAAATGAAGATAACCTCAAAATCTACAAAAATGGTCCTTACCATTTTTTTCGCAACACCAATATTTTTCGCAAAAACGGTCGTCGAAAAATCCATAACATTCCACACTGGTAGATGTGGTAGTAGGCTAAAAAATGCAGATGGGCAAAACAATTTTTTATCAAAACGCAAGAAAGATGCTAAAGGAAATATCTGGGATCATTGAACACTTGCTAAGGTCTCATTATAAAAAAGCAATGTTAATAACAAACCATTTTTTCAAAAAATATCAATAAATTAATGGGATACTCCCAAAATATTGTGAAAAAAAACTTTGACCCCTTTTTTTAATATTCGAGAAAAATCAGAATGGACCCAAACTCATATGCAATGATAGGTACGGGTTTTTCCATTCCGGTGAACTTTGAATGATTAAAAAATGTACATTATTGCCCGAGGAATGAAACAATTCGCCCGCCCGCTTATGAGTGAATCCATGAAGATAGCGGCATTCTAGCGGTAGAGCGGCAGCTGAAATGAGGGGATTTTTGGGTCCCGTTATCTCGAAGACTATCAATTTTTCGAAAAAAATTTATAAGGACCATTTTTTAGATTACAAGACGATCTTCATTTTTGTTCAAACAAAAATTCTTCAATTCGCATATTTTGGCAGATATTAGCAGGAAACCCATTTTTCGGGCCTTGAGGGGCCATTTTCAGCCCTTTCCCATCTGTTAATGTTGATAAACTTTTTTTCGCTCGAAAACATCCCCAAAAAC
This sequence comes from Listronotus oregonensis, assembly GCA_019359885.1. Lineage (NCBI taxonomy): Eukaryota > Metazoa > Arthropoda > Insecta > Coleoptera > Curculionidae > Listronotus > Listronotus oregonensis. The sequence goes on along the minus strand of JAHBCN010003019.1, from coordinate 72,202 downwards.
CTAAGAATTGCGCCACAAGGAAAAACTGTACAGATTTATTTACAGCTTTGTCCCTTCATTTACTGGACTACAGATGTTTTACAATGTTTTAATACAGGGTGTTTAAAAAATCAAATTGAAAAAACTTCCAAAAATAATTTTTTAAAATGGAAATCGCCAAATTTAAAAATAAGGGCAAGTTTGTGTAAGGGTATTCAGAACATTTTTGATTTTTTTTATATATTGCCAGTTAATTTTTTTTATGGCGATTCAATAATACTTGAAGTTTGATATGATGACGTTAAAAAACAATCGCTAGAGGAGCTTGTTTTTTTTACTATTTATGTTATTCTATTAGTAGCAAAAACATCTATTTTAGTCCGACACGAATTATACGGTGTTTGTATTTCATTAGGTTGCATGTGATAAGAGCTTGAACTAATTTACCTTAGCAACACTTTATCAAAACATTGGAGGATTGTTTCGAAATCAGTATAACAAGCCCATTTAAAAAAATACCACATAAAATCAATAATAATTTATGGGCAGCACGTGCGAACTAGACAAACAAGCCTTAATTCCGGATTGTGTAAAGAGGAAACAAAACAATGTTGCTTTAATTATGGGGTTGAATTAATAATTTATGTAAAACTGGTACGCAGACCCGTCCTTTTGTAGGTAGGGTGCGGAAATGCATAAATAAATTAATAACGGGGGACTGTTGACCCTTTTGTACTAGGAGTCCAAAAGGAAAAAATGGGTTATTTGTTCTAAGATCCTAATGAGGCTTCTAACAAATTGTTTTTTTTTGGGTTTGTTTTTTTGTTAAAAACATACGTAAGGAGGTAAAAAAAATATATAAAATACAGCAATTAGTAGGCTGGAGCCTAGGGAGGCAGATTTTAGGAACGGCACATTTAGGGTCTTTTTTTATATCTTACAGAAATTAAAAATTATTTATGTATCTGAATGTTAATAATTTAACCAACGGATTTAATCTGTAGTGATCACTTTATTGGTAATAAAAAGAAGAAAAGCTGAGTCCTACTAATTGCGTACTTAAAAGATTTGTCGTTCTTTTCTCAAATAATTTAGTTATAGTAGTAAATAGTAAATTAACACTATCAACCGTTAAAAAATACAGCAATTTTAATTATATGTATAACTAATTATACAATATTCGCGAAATTCCATGTTTTGACAAGGATATTTCATATACCAACGTGCTAATAATAATGCAAACATTGGCCACTTGATGCGCACGGTCCGTTTACGACTTCCCCACCTGAGAGCTGCACACAGCCAATTGCAAGACCGAAGTACTGCAGTACACTGAGGGACACTGCGCAGTGCCTTAAAACAAAATATGTACACATATTGAGTGTTCTTTGTTATATTTTTTCTAATTTTTTGCATATATAACACACAAATTGCATTTTTGGACAAAATTAGAGCGAGTTTTAATTTTTTATAATTATACGAGATGCATGTTTTCTATTATAATGAACTTAATTAAAATACTGAATATGGATAACTTTTATTGTAAAGGCTATAACAAAATAATATAGTTATTACCAAAAAAAGGAAAAGTAACTCTTGATAGGCGCGACAAAATTAGAGCGACCTTATTGTAAACAATTAATAATTAAAAATCAGTATTTTGTCTAGTATCCTTTGTTTGCAATAACTTGCTGCCATCTTTTTGGCATTGAGGAGATCAAGTTCTATAAGTATTGTGTTATTATCTTTCTTTCCATAATTGATGCTTATTCGACATTTTTTTCAACTATCTTCCAGAGGTTTTCGATAAGATTAAATCTGGAGATTGTGCTGGCCAATCCAGCAATGTATTTTACGAGGCATCTTGCATCCTGCACTCTACTGTGTACGGTTATCGTCGTTTAGTTAAACTCAACTATAACTAGAAAATGAAAGGGTCGCTTTAATTTTGTCGCCGAATATGTATCTAAAGGCGCGTTTACACCAAAGTTGACAACTAAAAGTTGACAAAAAATCGTTTGTAGAAAATTAAAAGTTGCTTTTTTTTTAAATTAGAGCAACAAGTGGAAGATTTTTTGAAGAAAACTAAAAGTTGCTCTTCTCACAGAAACAAGTGAAAAACTTGTTGCCAAAGAATTAGCGCGAAAGGTTTAGGCAGTAGTTCTCCAGTTCTCCACTAGTTTTCTACAAGTTGCTTGTGCAAAGCGTACAGCAACAAATCTTCCACTTTTAGTTGTCAACTTTTTTTGATCTTTTTACATCAAATTTGACAACTAAAAGTTGACAAAAGATCGTTTGTAGAAAACTAAAAGTTGCTTTTCTTAAATTAGAGCAACAAGTGGAAGATTTTTTGTAAAAAACTAAAAGTTGCTCTTCTTAAATTTAGAGAAACAAGTGGAAAACTTAATGCCAAAGAATTGGCGTGAAAGGTTCTCCAGTTTTCTACTAGTTTATACAAGTTGCTTGCGCAAAGCGCGCAGCAACAATTCTTCCACTTTTAGTTGTCAACTTTCTTTGATCTTTACCGACACTTCGGGGGAAACTAAAATTAAGTGAAAGATTTGGCTCTCGACAAGTGGAAGACAGAAAAAGTTGCTGTATTTTGTAGAAAAAGCAACAAATTGCCGCGACTTGTGGAAAACTTAGTGAAAGACTTTGGTGTAAAGGCGGCTTTAGGTTTGAAGAATGCTGATAAGGAACCACATTTCTAAAAAAAAACAAACGCAAAAACCTATTTAGATGTTGTCAATAAACCCATCATTTTATTTTCTTAATAGGATCAGTACAAAAAAAGTACTGACAAAATTTAAAAAGCCGCTCTAATTTGTTCAATACTGTATGCCACTTTTTTTAACTTGTGATAAAAAAACATAAACTTAAAAGGCGGAGAAACGTAATTACGAGAAAAAAATTAAGAAGCTAAATTTCTAATTATTGTAATAATTGCCCTGTACATATAATACTCTAGATTTTTAGATAGTCCTGGAATTTCGTTACATTTACCTGTTTTTTAAAGAATAAACACGAATCGTGTAAATATTTTTGGGCTGTGTACCTCTTGAAAGGATCGATTTCATTTCCAGTCAGGATCAGTCTGTTTGTTGAGCAATATTATTTTTTAGGGCAGAAGTTTACATTAGGCTTGGCAGTGTTGATTTTAAACTTGTGTTATCCTGTTTTTGAGACTGGTTATAAAAGTTGCGAATAATTTTTTTCGGAATTATCTTGTGTGGTACTTATAATAATCGGAATATAGAGTGTAACGCAAGGCTGTAGGCAGAGCATACAACGGGAAAAACAATTGCAGAAGTATACAAATTAAAAAATAAATTTGACCCAATGATACTTTATCAGAAAGTAAATAATTTAAAATGGGTTGTCAATAGAAAAATGTATTAATAGTTATTTATGATAGAGAAATGTTAAAAGTACAATTTTAAGGCACGTATGTGAAAGTTTGCAGAATGAGAGAAGCGAGTTCTGCAACTCACATGAGTCCCTTAAATCGTTCTTTTAACACAAATATCATACAATATTTTTTCGACAAACGCAATAATGCAGTTAAAAATTAAATTATTTAAAAATTGGATGATATAGTTTTACATAGCATCGTATATAAAAATTATTGAAGTTAGCATTTATTAATGAATTCTAACAACCGTTGTTGATGCTGTTTCGATCCACCTCAACTACGGAGAATGCTGGAACTGTGGAAGGAATTTGTTTTTCAAGTTGTTTGAATTGTACAATTAATATAAATGTTAGTAAATAAATAAAGGTTGACGTTACCTTTAAAAATTTAATATTTCACTTTTAACACTAGTGCTAGTAACATTTTTTAAGACATCTAGATAGTGTTTGTGGAAAAATAAAATTTAATAGAAAAACTCTAGCAGAACACGACAAAAATAAAACGTATAACAGAATAAACAGTGACAGCTTTCAACAAGTTAATGATGGGGTGTTAGTACTGGCACCAACTCTGTTACTTCTTTACATTAACGACAACTTCTCTTTCACAGTCAATCCCATTTATTGTTTTGCTGACGATAGTACCCTCCACTCTAATATTTAGTTTTTTTAGCCAGTCTTTATGCCAAACTTGAAAAATAACGCGGTTTTATGCAGATATATATTTTACAAAACTTTAATATTGAATATGGGCGCCAAAAATCCTTTCCAGTTTAATGTTTCTAAAACACTTCATGTTCTCTGTCGCGAAAAAGTTTACACTTATCCTTTATGAGCGTTCAAGTTCTGCAGAACAGTTGGTTACTCTTGTAGTCGTTACTTTTGGGATTGACCTTAACTGGCATAAACACATTATATCCGTAGTCACAGCAGCTTCAAAAAAGCTTGGATTTCTCTTTCGAGCCAGAAAGTATTTCCCTCCTTCTAATCTGTGTATATAGTTGGATCAGTATAAGAATGAAAATTCGGTACTCTTTAAAAGAAAAAAAACCATAAACAGTTGCCAAAAAGGTTTGATTGAAACTGCGGCCGCCTTCGCTTTTTATAATGTGCCACTTTCTGCACGTGTCTGTAAAAATAGTTCATATAAAAAGCAAAGGCGGCCGCCAGTAAAAATTAAACCTTTTTAGCTACTTTTTATGTTTGTTTTTTTCTTTTCAAAGGGCATCGAATTTTTGTTCTAATACTGATCCAACTATACTATGTATATAGACCCTCTTTAGAATATTGTTCTTATATCTGGGAAATGGCGTCTTCCACAATTTTTACCATTCTTGATTCTATTCAAAGAAGAACGATCCGCGTTATTAATCATCCCACCCTTACAGGATTCCCTTGCCCACTGACGAGCTGTGGGGGACACACATCTGTTTTATAGGTTCGGCTTCTGATCCGAGGAATTATCCAATTTAGCTTCCTCCTTTTTCAGCTCCCAACAGAGCAACACGTAGTGCTACTGTTATGCATACCTTTACAGTCCAACTTTAGAAGCTCCGAACTTTTCATTTTGTTAGTTTCTTTCATAGTGTCTAGACTGAGAAACCCTCTTACTTTACTTAAGATGACAATTTCTTTCTGTCGGTAGTCGAAAAGTGTGTTTCCTGCGAAAAATAGTTAAAAGGCTTCGAAAAATGTGAGGGATAGCTCATTTGACGCGGAATGCAGATCGGAGAAAGGCGTTTTGAGGATTTTTTTGCCAATAAAAATTACAATTGTTATTAACAAAAAAAAAAACAAAAAAAGCCATATGGATTTTTAATGATAACTCAAGAACCATAAGAGATAGCGATAGAATTGCAAAAAAGAACCTTGAAGATGAGGAAATTTCCGATAAACAAGTCTTAACTCCCGGAGTTCTATCTCCAATATTTAGTTTTAATTTAACGTTGAAAATGGGCCTCCACGCGACATTTTTGGTTGGGCGCTCGGCGGCAATACCGAGTACGTCACACTAAATTTTTTTTTTTCGATATTGAATATTAATTGAAAAATTTTTAAAAAATAATGGTGTATTTAGAACACTTCAAAGAATTTATTACCGTTGACAATTTAACTTAAAGTTAGTTTTTCCTTAAATAAAACAATTGTCAATTAAGAAAATTGTTTCGAATTTTCGTCCTTCTTGTAAAAGAAATGCCTAAATAATTTTCGTATAAATTTTTTGCTTCGTTAAGCCCTTATATACATATTTAACGAGATAACTTCATAAAAGCTTTAAAATTTTAATTCTTTGTTTATAATAATTTTATAACTTTGACAAAAAATTAAAAATCATGGTAATATTGTCAAATTTATAAAATTATTATAAACAAAGCATTAAAAATGCTTAACCTTTTATGGCGTAATCTTGTTAGGTATGTATATAGGAAGGACTCCACGACGCGAAAAATTTATACGAAAATTATTCAAACATTTTTTTTAATGTACAATGAAGAAAGTTAGAAACAATTTTGTTAATTAACAATTGTCTTACTTGTTGAAGAATTAACTTTAAGTTAAATTTTCAACGGGAATAAATCTTTGAAGTGTTCTAAATACAAGGTAATTTAAAAAAATCAATTAACATATAATAACTAAAATTTTATGACTTATTTGGTTGACAGGCATCCAATTCGCGAATCTTTTTCCGTTAATTAAATTATAAATAATGGAGATAGAACTTTGGAAGTTAGGACTTTTTTTTTCGGAAATTCGGAAATTGCCTTCTCTTCAAGGATCTTTTTTGCAATTTCCGCCATCTCTTATGATTTTTGAGTTAACGTAAAAAATTGAAATGGCTTTTTTTCTCTTTTTTGTTAACAACAATTGCAATTTTTATTGGCAGAAAAAATCGTCAAAACGCCTTTCTCAGATTTGTATTCCACGTCGAATTAGCTATAGATCATGTTTTTCGAAGCCTTCTAACTATTTTTCGCAGGAAACACTTCTCGACTTGACTACTATTACTTCTTAAGTACCAAGAAAGTGAGTCTTCAAATGTTTTTGTTTGTCTTCCCAATAATATATGAACTATTGAGAGAAGTAAATAAATAAATATTATTATTACTATTATTTTTTTAAATTATCAAAAAACAAAATATTTTCGAGGGCAAGTTTTACATTAAAATTATTAGAATTCTAAGAAAAATAACAAAATTTGTCGACGTCGGGACGCGCCGCGCCGTTTAAATTGTTTATCATGTAGAAAGCGTCGGAGTTCGGGATCGAGACATTCTTTAGAAATAAATGCCGTAACTAGGAAGTATCGATTGTTAGGGCTGCTCAGTGCCCTTGTGGAATCACGTAAAGTTCAGGTATTTCTCCAGGGCTTTCAAACTCGGGATAATAGTTGTTATAGTTTAAAGTTCGAGCGAGGTTATAAACGATAAATTTAAGATATATTACTTATTATGGCCAGCAATTTCGTTTTAGTTTTATTAAAAATTATGTTAGAAATTTGTTCGTCGAGAATTTTTAATCGGGATTTTTCTAGGGATATAAAATGTGATGTATACTCGTATATATACAATAATAAATCATTAAGTTGGTTTTTAAATCTTTTACCTAATGGTAAAATCTGAAATTATATGTTATGTTATAATATTTACAAAGAAAGGAACAAATTTTGATTTACGCGGTGGAAAAAAAATGTGGGGGGCAATCTTAAAGCTTAAAGTACCCAGTTTTAGGAAAATGCTTTCGATTTTCCTGACGTTAAGTTCCTAAAATATTTGTTTTATATTTTTCACCTACGACTATAAGCAACAACAATTTTAAAAAAGTACTGAAGAACAATTTTATTTATCTGTGTTTTTTTTGCAGGTAAGCTGAATAGATTTCAGTCAACTTTCATTTAACATTGGTAAAGGAATTGGTAAGATTTTTTAAAATATTATTTATATTTACAAAAATCCAGTACAGCTTTTTTTACATTAGATCGATAATAGCAAAAATATTTATATTCTCCAAGGAAATGGAAAGGGAATTTATAATGACCGGTGCAGATTGTTCGTCTTTTTCCACCACCTTCACTGACTAAAAGTACCGGGGCGAGGTAAGCGGTTGTATCTCAAAAAATGTTTATCGCACGAAATTATTTTCAAGTTTCTGAAATGGCCGCTAGGAGGCGTAACCGCAATCTTGAATCTAAAAAAGTGATGTTTCTGTGAATTTTGCTATATTAACCTAACAAAAAAATACCTGATTTTTAAAGTCAAGGATAATTGGAACCTTTTTTGTTTGACAATTTTTACTGTATCTTAAAAATAAAGTGGTGTGGGTTTTAAAGGTTTCCGAAATACTGTATTTTCGTAAACGGCTAGTGATTTAACAAAGTTGGACTAGTTAAAAGAGTTTCTTGGACTATAAATGTTATAATATTTGAAGTTTTTAGTTTTACATTCGCCGCTAGAGGGTCTTTTCGAAATTCGACATAAATGGTTATTTTCTCAAAAAATTATATGATTTATTTTTTTTTTAAAAAGTAGCTAAATGATGCTTAAACATGCTCGCGTAAACCATATCTTGATATCTTGTTCCTTACCTAAAATTTAGGCCAAAGAAAATTTTATATGTCAATATTTTAAAAACTATAAAAGCTACAAGAAATTTTATATGACATAAATTATGTATTTTTACGAAACCTTTAATTTAGGGTGTATAATCTTTTCGCCCAAATGCAATACTTTACGAATTATAATCAATAAATCGAATTTTCAGGAGTTTTTTAAGGTATACTCCTGGAATTCTATTTTTTTATTATAACTCGTAAAGTATTGGATTTAGACGAAAAGATTATATAACCTAAATTAAATGTTTCGTAAAAATACATAATTAATGTCCCATAAAATTACGTGTAGGTCTGATAGTTTTTGAGATATTGAAGTATAAAATTTTCTTTGACCTAAATTTTAGGTGAGGAACAAGATATCGAGATACAGTTTTCGCAAGCTTATTTAGGCATTATTTATCTACTTTTTTATGAAAAAAATTATACTAATTTATTTAATTTTTTTGAGAAAATTTACCATTTCTGTCGGAATTTTGAAGAAAGCCCTCTAGCGGCGACATGTGAAACTAACAAAACTTCAAATATTATAACATTTATAGCCAAAGAAAAGCTCTTTTTAACTAGCCCAACTTTGTTAAAATCGACTTATCCGTTTCGAAAATACAAGATGCTTTTTACGGAAACCTTAAATACGCCCCACCACTTTATTTTTAGAGGTACAGTAAAAATTGTAGAACAAAAAAGGTTCAAATTATCCTCGACTTTAAAAATCAGGTATTTTTTTGGTGGGTTAACGTAGCAAAATTCACAGAAACATCACTTTTTTAAATTCAAGATTGCAGTTACTCCCCCTAGCGGCCATTTCAGAGAATTGAAAATAATTTTCAGCTATTTCTCTTGACCACTTATATTTTTTCCATAACGATGTGCGATAAACATTTTCTAAGAAGAAGCCGCTTACCTCGCTTATTTGCCCCCCCGGTACAATTTTAAAATTCTCGATGCAAATTTTATTTTACTTGGTTTTCTATGTTAAAATGCTAAATGATAATAATTAGAAATCAATAATTAATATAATTAAATTGCATTGCATTGCTGACTCATATCAACTAATAACAAAGATTGTATAGGTCAATTTAGGAACTTTAAAATATTTCGTGTTTAGTAAGACGATTATTAAAACATGTTTTCAATTTATCATTGTTAAGTACAATTTCAATCTATAAACTCAATTCCGCTGACTTTTATAAGAAAAAAAAGGTGCAAAAAATGTGCCTAAACGGTTGATCGTATCAGTTGACTCGACTACCCCCCTGCCACCCAACTTTCTCCTCTCGCAATTACGAATTATAATAATTTTGCTCGTTTTTTCCGTTTTCGGCGCAATCTTCGACCTTTTTTGGCCGGAGACGCCATTTTGGCAGAATGTGGCCGAAGCCGAACTTTCGATCGGACATCAGTTTTTTGTATGAAATTCACTTCAATATTGCTTCAATTGGGCTTAAAATATTTCAGGAACAATTTCTTTCTTATTCCTATATACCTAAAATTATACCATTTTATAAATTTGTATTACGTTCTGAAAAATACCTCGAAATATCAAACACTTCTGAGTAATAAATTGTACTTTCGCTTTTATTCCCCCCTATTTGTCTGATAAGATAAACCATATTCGATCCATAATAGATTAACAATCTGTGTCATAAAAACCTGACATAAAAAAATGTATGCTTCGTTTGTTTTGTCTGGTGAATGAAATTTAGTTTAGTGGGCTTGATGAGTAAACTTGGTCGATGATAAAAATAGGATAACACCAGGTTGCGTTTTAATGTTAACACCAAGCTAGTAATGGTATAGATTAATGTTTGTATTTGATTAATAACGGTATATAAGGTGATTCAAAATCATACGCCTTAGCTTAATGGGAAATTCATTCAGCCAAAAATAAGATAAAAATGATATTTACGAGGATGGGATGAAAAGTTTCCAGCCTAAGTAAAAAAAAAGCAAAATATGAGTTCTTTTTCTTTCTGGGAGCCGTCTTGATTCACTTCCGGAGGTAGCGCAGCCTCTTGGACTTTTTGTGCCCAATCTCCCATTATCTTTTATACCAATCCTCCCATAAGTCTTGTTCCTTCTTCAAGTCTGTATAACCACGAGACTGGTTGGTTGATATATTCCTGTGGGCTCATTCCGGTTGCCCAAATAATGCCTGTCTTTTGTGATTTAATGCTTCACATTCGCACAGGATATGGTAAGCTGTTTTTCCCCCTCGTCGCAAATTCTGCAGCCTGGGTCCCCATTGTATGAGCCTATCTTGCTTAGGTGTCCTCTTAGGTTATCGTGCCCTGTTAGTAACCCTACTGTTATGCGAAGTCTTTTCCTAGGTTGTCTGAGTAGTTCTTCCTTCGTTCAAAAAAAATATGAGTTAAAAACAATTCTTATTTTTTTCGTCCCGAAATTGTACAAACAGAATAATATCCAGGGGCGTAGCTACCGCCCTATCTGCCGTATCAATTATACGGGGCCACGGGGACCCCCAACGTGCATAAGCAAAAATTAATGAAAACTTCTCAAATTTTAAAACTGAAATTTTAAATACGATTAAAGAATATGGAATTAATTTGACTCTATGTAGAGGACTGGGTTACGATGGGGCAAATGTTATGTCGGGTTTTAGAGGGGATTACAAACCCAAATAAAAGAGCATACTCCGAATGCCGATTATGTTCACTGTGCTGCGCACGCATTAAATTTAGTTTTGAACGATGCTGAGAAACATGTTCGTGAAGTGTCGACTTTTTTCGATAATTTAGAAAAAATATTTACTTATTTTGGCAATAGTATAAAATGCTGGGCGATGTTAAGTGACGATTCATCTGAAAAATATTTAATCTTAAAAAGGTATGTCCTACCAGATGATCCTCAAGGAACGACGCTTTATTAGCGGTAAAGAAAAATTATTTATTAATCATGAAAACTTTGTACCAACCAAATTTAATTTCGAATAAAAAAGATGAACGTGAAGAATGTAAACATACACTGGCGGCAAAAATTAGGGGATATTGCCATATACCATAATTCAAATTAGTACCGACAATTCTGATGTTTTGGTTGGAATCTAGTGTTAATCTTGTTGCCGTAAAAAAAAAATCAGGATTTTTTGTTATCACAATATCAAGTAAACAATATTGTTTTAGTTTCAGAAGTCGTTTTATACGTTTAAATACAACAGTAATTGGGTGTTGATTTTTTTGCAATGCCTTTAAGACATTTAACATCCGCGGAAGCAAACAGAGCGGTTGGAATGCTTCAAGCGGGGTTGCGACAAGTGGATGTTGCTCGTGAGCTGGAAACATCACAAAGTGTTATAAGTAGGCTGTGGAATCGTTACAGGGAAACTGGAATAACCTCCAGAAGGCACGGACAGGGTCGTAGGAGGTGTACTACGCAGCAACAAGACCGGTACATAACCCTTAGTATTAGACGGAACCCCATTCTCCCTGCAACACATTTACGCCGTCAGCTTCAAAACCAATTAGGAGTCCCTATGTCTGTAAGAACAGTGAGAAATCGATTATATGAGATCGGATTATCTGCTCGTAGAGCATTTCGAGGTGTGCCACTTACACAAAGACATAGAGCACAGCGTTTAGAGTGGGCACGTGAACGACGAAATTGGAGGGTAGAATGGAATTCCGTTCTTTTCACCGACGAATCTTGTTTTGGTTTACATAGTGACTCAAGGCGTATAAGAGTGTGGAGAAGTCGTGACGAAACACCTAGACATCGTAGCTATGTACAAGAAGTGTATCCTTTCAGAGGTGGCACAGTTATGGTCTGGGGAGGAATCGCTCTAGGATGCCGTACGCATCTGTATGTTTGCGAAAACAATATGACAGGGACGCTTTATGCTCGTGACATCATTAGAGGTATCGTCGAACCAATTGGTGAAGCAATCGGGGAACATTTCATTTTTTGGACGATAATGCGCCCCCGCATCGCACTTTGGAAGTCCGAACTACACTGCAGAATTTAGGCATCACCCATCTCAGGCTACCCGCACTTTCACCAGATCTGAACCCAATTGAACATGCATGGGATATGCTTCAAAGAGCTTTGGATAACCACCAACCCCCGCCTAATAACAGACGGGACCTAATAGGAATACTTCCTCAATTATGGGACAACCTACCCCAAGACCAGCTGGACAATTTGATTCTCAGCATGCCAAGACGCCTTCATGAAGTTTTCGAGGTCCACGGAGGTCATACACATTACTAACATTTTTAAATGATTCAGCATGATATAGAAATTTGCATTTTGAGGATAATATTTGATTTTTTTAATAAACGCTTTTTCCCTCCCTATGGAATTATGTGTTTTCATTTATGCAAAACGGTAATCTCTATAACCGTAATAGTTTTAAAAAACTCGGGTGGTTGTTAATATAAAATTCCATGATATCCTCTAATTTTTGCCGCCAGTGTATAATTAACATTTTAGAGAGTTATGATTTCTTAGGTCTTGTCGCATTTTTTTACAGCATGAAAACAATAACTTACAGAAAATTAGTTTTTCATTGAGTAATTTTTTAAATAGACTGCGAATTAAGACATCAAAATTAATTTAATAGTTTGCTAAATGAGTCCGAAGATTTAGCAAAAACAAAAGACGAAAGACAGCAAAGCGTTTTTTTTAATGAGTTATCACAACATGAGAGAATTTCAGACCCGGAATCCTATTTAATGTCAATGTATACTATTGCTGTTTAGATATATTAATTTTTCAAACTAAACAAAGATTTTAGAGCCTTTGTGATCTGAGTAGTATGTTTGAAATATTACAACCGGAGAAACTCCTGTCTTCTTCAAACGGAGAGATATTCAACGCTTCTGGAAAACTGTAGGCTAATCTCAGTTAATCTTTATGATCAATTAAAGGCTCTAAAAACATGCTTACAATCTAAAATTTAAAAAAATGTATTCCATTAAGGAACTCATCGAATTATTGCTGATAAAATTCAATAGTCTTGCATCCAGTTTTCCAGAGGTAATAACAGCATGCTTTTTGTTCTTGACCCTTCCAGTTACAACCGCAACTGCTGAAAGAAGTTTTTCAAAATTAAAACTGATAAAAAATTACCTAAAAACTTCAATGGAACATAAACGCCTCACAGACCTGTCACTATTGTCCATAGAGGCAGAAACTTTAGAAAAACTAAAGTAATCATCAGCTATAAATAATATAATAAATCCGTTTGCCGAAAAAAAGGCAAGGGTAGTGTATATTTAATTTGAATTGTTTGTAAAAATTTTGGAAAAACTGACAGATAGATAATTATGATGAATAAATATTTCTTTTAATTCTATGCAAACATTTTTTTTCTTTTGTGAAAAATCTTTACCCTTCATAAGGGCCCCCAAACAAATTTTTATACGGGGCCCCGCCAAGCACGCTACGCCACTGATAATATCCCTATCTCTTACGGTTTTCTCAATACCCCGTAAACACAACCAAAATGCGCCACCCTGTACACGGCACTGTGTTGTCACGATGTTAATCTGTGAAGAAAATATAAAGTGTTGCAAAAAAAGATTTAAAAAAAAATACAGATTAAGATGCCTAAAGGTATGTTTCCTTCCACGCGGCCGCCGCATGCGGCTAACGCACTACGTTAGTCGCAAAGCACTCCTACTCGTGTTTTTAAATGTGCCTGGTTTGTTCCAAGCGGCCGTCGTATGCGCCCACTGTCAACGACTGCGATTGATGCGACTGGACTGCTGAAGAAGCAGTGTAGCCGCTGTCGTGTCTGCGTCTGATATTTTGTTTGTGTTGTTTTGTGTGGAATGTCCGGTGTTTTTTTTAATTGTTAAAAATTGAAACTTTATTTTTTAAATGAATTTTTTATTACGTATTTTAAGAGCTTTTAGGATCCCAAATCCAATGATGTTTCGCACTTATTCAAAAAAATTAGTTTAATGTTTTCCCAAGATCCTGCCAAAAATATATTGTCTTACTCTCTCTAACATATGGTTTCTTATGAAAATTGCCATTAATATAAATTTTTCGAATAAGTGCAATACATTTTTGGTTTTAGGAACTTAATAGCTCCTAAAATACATAATAAAAAAATCCAGGGCCGTATTTAAAAAAAAACAGTTGATGATGGCAGCTCAAAAACGAAACGTCGGTGTATAAATCTAATAACACTATCTTGTAGAACAAAAAAAGTAGCAATGGAAATGTAAAAGTTATTTCGTTACATCCATTCAAATAGTCATAAAAAAATAAAAACGAAATCGCGAATAATCTGTTTTTTCCAAAAGTAAGTATTCTAAAATTTTAAAGTTCTAAGGTGGCATTTTGATTAGCATCATATTGCGCAACTTTGCCTTCATTTAACCGACCTCGTATCTCTTTAAGTTTCCGAGATCCTAATGATAAGACGCGAATTTGGTACACCCTGTACAGATTTATCTTAATACAATGGCTAATTTTTCCTCTGGGGTTATTGGATATTCAACTCTGTTGTATGGCTCGGACTTTATATCGTCTTTTATTAAGTCAAGAATAAAACTAAACTGTGCTTTATTCAGTCTAAAATATTTTCTAAATTTTACTTCATCCTGTTGCAGATGTCGATTTATTAATGTAGTATAACAACCCTCATCGCGTCTTTGCTGAAATATTGGATTTATAGGGGCATTGCTATGTTTCAGGTTGGCTAATTGTAATAGTATTTTGTCATCCTCTTTTTCTTCTAATAATAAATATATTGCTAGATCATCCATCACGACTCTTACCAAAGATTATTCCCTTTACACTAATAATTTTGCTATCGCGAGTTTGAGCCGCGGTCCTAAGAAACCACCTGATTAAACGGCGGCCGCATGCGTTAGTCGCATGCGACGGCCGCGTGGAAGGAACCACACCTTAAGACATGCCTCTTAAAATATAATAATTATTTTTATATTTTATTTTGTTTTCCGGGAAAAACCACTTTAATAAAAAAATGCGGTTTTACCAGAACATAGAATATTATAGAAAAGTATTTCTATAATATTTTTAAAAGATAGTATCTTTAAGATACTATATTTATATATTATAAAAAGCTAGTCTACTCTTGAAGTATTAAAAACAACAAACTGAAACCATAGTAATACAGGGTGATTCCTGAAGAAATATCAATACTTCAGGTACGTATTCAGGGTCCAAAAATAAACATAAAAGTCTATACAAATATGAGTCCGCAAGGCCTTCGCTTCCGAAATACAGGGTGTTAAAGTTTTTTTTTTTTAATTTAAAACCTAGCTTATGTTTTGCTTAACATAATTAAAGAACGATAATTTTATTGAAAATTAAAATACATATTGTTTAATTATACATTTTGTTTTATTTTTTTTAATTTTGCTATAATAAAATCAGATACGTCGTAATTTTTTAAAATCCAAATATCTCGAAAACGGTTGCTCATATCAACTTTTACAGGTATATCTTTTTGACGTAAAAATGACAAAACAATTATTTAATTTACTTAAAAATGTAATACAGGGCCGTACCAAAAAGTTGTGATTGTTCAAAATAGTAAAAAGACGTGTAGGTGGCACCCCTACAAATAAGAGCTGTAATAAGATTAGATTCGAATCCGTCATACCAAAAAACCCCTGGATACCAATTTTACTCCAATATTTACATTATCATAAATTTTATTAAAAAAATAGAAAAATTAACTAAACACTTTAACACCCTGTATTTCGGAAACGAAGGCCTTGCGGACCCATATTTGTATAGACTTTTATGTTTATTTTTGACCCTGACTACGTACCTGAAGTATTAATATTTCTCCTGAATCACCCTGTATATCTTTTTAAATTTTTTGTTTTTATTATTGCAAGAACATACTTACTCTTCATAATTTATAATGTTATACAAACATCTATATTCTGGGGAAGAGGCAAATCATTTTGAAAGTTTTTTACAATGTGTTTTTTTGTAAGAACGGTCATCACCTATCGTTTTGCCAATATTTTTTCAAAACCCTGTAAATACTTTAAAATCATGTTAACTTGACTTTGCTTTTGACGTGCTTTTCAACCTTTTAAATATATTAGGACGAAAGAAAGAACGATTTCATTAAAAGCGTTTATTTTTGCATGTCTCCTTTCGACAGACAAGTCTTTGTTACGGCGACTCACGTCATTAATCTTTTAGACAAATGAACGAACTTTTTAGAAAAGTCAGCCATTATCTTGGATGACCTTTTGATTTTTTTATATTCCTTACCCTTTTGGCAAATGCAAAGTAAAACAGAAGGTAAAATAACACCAATAATAAAGAAAAGGGGCAAGAAAACTTAGTTTTAAGAAAAATTTGAGATTTACAAGGTGTTACAAAATAAAAAGTAATTTAATGTTCATCAAATATTTTGGCGCACGATAGTGCGCTAGGCCAAGTTACGGCCTGAAGCACGCAGAGTCTATCTTACACGAAATCTTTCAGCGTGTTTTCCCCTATCATAATATCGTTATCGTTACAAATAAAGATTTGAGATTCGGTATGTATAATTGGATCACTATAAAAATGAAAATCTCTTTGAAAAAAAAGAACATAAAAAGTTTTGATTTGAATTGGCGGCCGACTTACTTTTTCCTTAGGATTTACCCGATATTTCAAGTTAAAATAGTCGTTCCTGGAAAGCATCTCCGGAAAATTTAAGAACATGCATTTTAAAGCTGGGGCCTTGCTTTTTTAGAAAAGTATAGGGAAAACTTTCGAGACCACTTCTGGCCGATATCTCGTGTCATTTTTCGAGATGATACGATTTCTTATGAATTTTTGTTCTACCTCGAATTATTTAAATTTCTTAAGTATATAAAAGAATGTAGACATATTTTCTTAAAGATCTTATTCTCTCCTTTAAAATGATACTCTTAACATGTTGCTTATAATGCGTATAATGATCGAAATCTGGTTCGTTAATAAACAGGATGAGACGGTCAAAAAATTTCACATGTTGAGAAACTCATAACACAAAAAAGAAGTAAATTTTTTATATGGACTATTTTACCACGTGCGGGAAGCAGGCACATTCTAATAAGCAGAGGCGGTCTCCAGTTCAAATCAAACCTTTTTAGCTACTTTTTATGTTTTTTTAAAATACTAATTTTTATTATTATGTGATTCAACTAAATTCACATAGTCATTCTTATTACTGTGAAGAACATAGAAAAGTAGTATCAGATATACAGGGTGATTCCTAAGTTGAGGCTTTTTTTAACTGTGTTATAAAACTTGTTACAATAAAGCAACTTTTTTAAATAAAATTTTTTTAAAAACCCAAAAATAACAAAGCTACATAAATTTATTTAAAAGTATGTCTAGTGCAGGTGCCTAGACAAATTAAAACACAAGGGTTATTTACGTTTGAATCTAGTTAAATATTCTGAGTATTTATTAAATTTAAAATGATGCAGAATTTATTCCATTCATGGATCTCAAAAGTTTATGACTTTTTATTGATTTTTTTTATTTTATATAAAACTTATATTTTAAAAGATTTATATTTTAAGGCGATTTTGAATAGGAACTTGACCATATACATAAGTGTTTTATAAATAAATTATATAAAAAATTATTTTTTATAAAAATATTATATGTACATCAAATTTTGATATATATCCATTTTGTTAATAAAGCAGTTATATTCTATAAATACAAAAACTATTTAATGCTTCTTAAATACTCAATAATGAAGTAAAATCGTTTCTGCACTTTGTCAGTCACTTTTTTGTAAAAAATAATGGAATAAAAAAAACTTACTCTTTCGTAACGCAATTTTTCTGACACGTCTGACGCCAATAATGCCGACAGAAGTGTTGCCATTTATGGATTAGAACTTACTATTAGGGAGTATGTTTTTAAACAAATGAAAATATTTATTTAAATAAAAATTTGAAAACCTATTTAAAACATTGGACTGTTTAGTTTATATCATTAAATCTTTTGCCAATTAAATCTCGTAAAAGATAACGAGAAAGAGTACGACTTTTTAAAAAATGGATGGAGGAAAATTTTTTAATGAAAATGACATTCATCAAAAGTTAATTGGCATGCTCGGCTGAAACAGGGAGGTAAAAAAGTGCTGTTTTCTACCCTTATTCAGGGGTTGAAACGGTATTTTTTGAGAAGGTAGTAGAGAAAAACGTTTTTATTTTTTTACCAGGTTACTTGCCTACTCTGTTAAATAACCATTTAAAATAGTTTCTAAAATCACGTTGCAGTAACGTATTTGCAAGTGAGCGTGTGCGATAAGAACTTTTTGCTTTGCCATTGCGTTTTATTATTATTATTTTTTCGGATCTAGCTGACTTTGCTACTGACTCATATAAAATGACACACTAAAATTTCATCGACATTTTTACTGACATCCATAAAGGAGAAACTTTAAAAGTTCAATAAAAATTCTTGGGGAAAATGGCACTTATATTGGCCAGCTGGCTATTTTTAGATCTGTATTAAAGTGCTACATGATAAACATAAACCTAAATATAAAAAGGAATGCTTTTGGGACCAAGTTTTACAAAAGCAGCAGTTTTTAATAAATTAAAAAATATTTAGTTGATTGTTACCGGTCCTATCACTAAGTTGACAGGATGCAGGATTATTCAAAAAACGTAAATGTCATCAAGTCATCACTTAATGAAATATTTCTTGAACAAAATAAAACAAGACATACACAGCTTTAAAACTGCCTGTTTTTAAGATACAGGGTGTTTTTTCAGAATTGGGGTTTTCCTTTTACTTTTTAATGCGACTTTTTTCGATTTGAATCAAATTTGATATAGTTAGAACATTCACCGAAATACATCTTCTGGTGATAAACTTTTGTTATTATTACTTATTAATATACTTCAAAACATAATACAGAAGAACCTCGATAAGCTAAAGCTTAATTATCGAGTTTTTTACTTATCGATAGTTAAAGTTAGACAGGTTTAAAAAATTCAAATGTTGACTTAACAGGGTTTAGTTAAAGATATGTTGAGATATTTAATTTTGTTTTCTTTTTACGTTTTCTTGATTATCTTCTAATTTGATAAGTGTATTAAGGAGCTATTTTAGTAAAAGACCGAAGTTCAAAGCAATAAAGTTTGAAAGAAAACCTTTACTTTAAGTTATGGAGTTCACCAAGGGTACTACTTTAAGTTATCAGGACCAATGGCAAAATTCTTTGTTTAAGTTATAGAGGTTTGAAACTTTAAGTAACGGAGTCAGTAAAGTAAAGTAAATTTTTGAGTTGCCGAGGATTTTATGTTATCGAGGTTCTACTGTACCTATTTTCTTTGTAGTTTTACATAAAATTACAGGTAAATCTTGAATTAACTCGATAAACTTAATGGCTTTTAAAATATTTTAATTTTAAATTTGTCTGGTATGGTACGTTCCACAATAATTCGTTGATTTCTCGTTTTACCTGCTACTGTTAGTCGTAAAACTCAATATACTTTGGGTACCCGCATATAGGTCCGGACTTAATTTTAAATTTATTATTGTACCTACTTTTTGGTGTATTATGTAGGTTATAGGCAAATTGCAGGTGTTGAATATAAAGCAGAGTCTTTTCGTCTTAGTTCATCAGTCGTTTGGAGTTTGTCAAGGCTATTTTCGTGTGTGTTATTGAGCATTCAAAATAGCTAACCTAAACTATTAATATTGTAATAATCAGGACCTGTACCCTTTCAAAAGGTGCGGTGCCTACACAATAGATATTTTTCAAGCAACCTATTTATGGTTGGGTTTTCCACTAAGGTGTTGTAATTTAAATTTTATTGCGGTCAAGAAATCAACGAATTATTGTGAAACGTACCATACAAAAAAGTAATATTTAAAATTAATAACAGTTCTAATTTTTGCAGAAAATCGATAAAACAAACATAAATGCATGTATTTGAATAAGGGATTGATACACTTATAAGTAAATTTACAATTGTCTTCCATTCTAAACGTTACTCAACATAAAAAGTACAACATCAAGACTTAATTTTCTTATGAAAACGCTCATATGTCAATACGTTAATTTTTGTTTTGGATAGTTAATTTATGATTTAGTAAAAATTGTTACTCTTTTTGTGTGGTGGCGACAATAGAATTGAGTGGGGATAAAAAATTTAGCGCGTTAGAAGCGGATTTGTTGTGGTTATTTAGCTTCTGTAATTTTTCCAGGGTATTCTCTGACATATATTATCTGATTTTTTTGCATAGACCACAAAAATAATGCATCTTTGCACTTATATCACTTTTCTTTCAGAGTGACGAAACATTGTCCCAAAGTTTAAAAAAGTGGTAATTAGTTCATTTTTTTCTCAACATTCTTGATTGGTTACGTAGGTATTTTGTCACTTAAATAAAATTGGCACCTAACCCATAACTTAATCCAAATAATGGAAAATTGTAAAAGAATTTTAAAAATGATAACCATAAAAATCAGTAGGACTGAAATATGCTGACGACCAAGTTGATTTAAATACAAAATTTCCTCTACTAATGTAAGAAATAATATTAAACTCCCATAATAAGGAATATTATGAATTGGCATGATGACGACATCCAAAAATTACTATTATTTTGTATTTATCATATAAATAGGACTTATGGATTATAAAAAACGTATTTATTTTTAAAATATTTTAAATATTGTTATTTTTTGTGAAATAAAACTAAAAAATACAGCATACGACATGATAACGTAAAACACCAATCACAGCGAATTACGTCACGTATCATTAAACGTTATTGATGTCGTTTGCATTTCAACCTTCGAAGCAGACTTTTATCGCGATACAACATCAATAAAAATTTTCTCTCTCGCTCTTCGTGCTGATTGCATGCAGTGTGAGAAAGAAAAATTGTATTTTCATGAGTCTACAACCTACCAACCCAGCGAGGGGAAAAGGTGTAGACGTATCGCGAGAAGTCTGCCTCTTAGTAGTTATATGCTCGAAGATTTCAACAGTCTCTTTACCTTCACTGTTTATCTGTTTTTATTAAGTGCTTTGTACTTCCCAGCGATTAATTGCCTAGTTTTGAATTTTTAAAAGAAATAATTCCAGACACTGGCTATAAAACGAGGTAGAAAAAAATGCTATTATGCTCTGCAAACATTATCCTATGATAGCAGGATTACCTGATTGGATCTAACGTTTCTTTGAAGGTTCTAGACAGTGTTGCAGATTGAATAAAAACTTCTCGGACTTCCATTGTCGTTTTCATGTGAATACTTAGCTGGGATTCTGTAAAAATATAAGGAAAGAGAATGTCAAAATAGAGATTACATGTCCTTGTTGCCCTTAAAAGTAACTCATAAGTTTGTCACTGTTTCGAAAGAGATAGAGAAAAGGAATGTCAAAAATTTTGCTTAAAGAATCGGGCCCCTGGTCTTTATTAATTTTTTTCATAACGTTTCGAACAGTAAGTGGGTATCTCTAATCGTTTTCAAGTAAATAATACAGTATTCGCTTAAAAACCATCAGATACTTACTGTTCAAAAAAAATTAAATAAAGACAATGAAATTCAATTTTTTATTTAAACTGATTGGATCTGCTAAAATATAAAGTGCAGATTCAGTTACAAATGCACCTTACATGACTTAAAAAGGGCTACTAAGGTACTTAAAGCGGATTGTAATTTCAGCACAAATAAAAATGTGGAAATACTTAGTGTTACATACGGCAAACTGTATAACTGACTTTATAAAAGTTCTAATGTCATTATGGAAAGTTAATGTGAATCTATTAATATACCAAAGTGCTTTGTGACTTGTGGGTTAAAAAAAAATGCATTTATGGAAAGGTTTTTTATTTATTTTTATAATTTTAATCATAGAATCCTGCAAGTTTATTAAACCACAGGCAATAATAATAATGACTTACACATGTCAGTAAAAAAAAGGACCAATCGAACACAGTGTGCCCTTTAAACTAGTGAATATTGACTATGCGCTTATTATTCATTAATAGGTTTAAAAATACACATTTTAAAATTTATTGTTATAATAAAATACAAAATAATGAAATTTTATTGTTTACTGTTTCTTGATACGTGACGCCATGATACAAGTCAGCGTTTTGGTTGAAATTTAAAACTTATAATTAAAATCGTATTGTTTTTCTACAAAACCTTTATTTTTGCAAGTTTAATATATTTTTGGAAATAGCAGATACTGCATAAAACAGTTTTTCAAAATCAGTCGTCATGCCTATTGCCTGTTTTGGAAAATAAACCACGCCTGATCTGCTCGTCGCTTATTGACAACATAGATACCTACTTTATTATTGTTATTAATTTCTTAGGCCTTTCCTTCATCCTAATAAACGCGTTTTTTATAACATCTCAAGACCAGATAAACAACGCATCAACAATTTACTAAAATTCATGTCGCTTCGCAATCGTGGCGAAGGACTTTGAGAAACAATCACCAGATTTAGCTTTGCAAAACAAGCTTTCTGTTTCAAAGCGTGGTCGAATATAAAACATCAGACGTACAAGCGGGCCCGACACGATACTCTGAAAACGACAACGTCGCAGCTAGCG
The DNA here is from genome assembly GCA_019359885.1 of Listronotus oregonensis. Taxonomy (NCBI): domain Eukaryota; kingdom Metazoa; phylum Arthropoda; class Insecta; order Coleoptera; family Curculionidae; genus Listronotus; species Listronotus oregonensis. Next base: position 49,670 of record JAHBCN010003019.1, on the reverse strand, counting down.
TCACTGCGGCAACATGGAGCTTCAAATAAAACAACATAACTCAACCCAAGGCACCGTTCGCTCTCAGTGGAACACCGAATGGCGCGGCAGCGTCGCTTCGTGAAAATCCGACAACATTGCTCAGGACCCGTTGTTTTGCCAGCTAGGTCAGTCCTACCCGCAGTGTTGCCGCTTACGCCAGCATCATTTTGTTGGAATTCTTAATTTCTTTTAAATTAAGCGTCTATTTTTTAGATATCGTACGTTTTAGATGATTTTATAGATAGTCTTGATTTGTATTTATTTAAATTATCGCTGTCTTATACTCTCACAAATTATTGTTGATACAATAAATGACGTCATGGGACAAAACAAACAATTCATTACTAAATTCTAAAATATTTTGAAAAATACAAATTGATGGGTCTCAGGCAGTACGCATTCCGTCATTTGTTTCACATAATTAAAACTAGTCTCTATTTTTTTTTATTTTATGACACAGTTCACAAAAGCTTGTACCTTGTAGCCTAAGTATTGGGTACTGTGACTGCCGAGTTTTTAGATGTTGTCTAAGTGCTGAAACATGCAAGTACTGCATTTTACGGCACCTTTTAGAAAAAGCATTAGTAACGCCACAAACATTATACAAATTAACACGTCTGGGGAATGTCATCCAGTTTAACGTGGATTCCGAACCACACACAACGGTGTTCATTGGCGGGCAATCACCCAACCAGTTCGCTGATCTTACGGGAATCGGTGTTCAATGCGGCAAGGAATTTCTTTCCGTATTTTAACATAATTGCTTTTACACATCCAAGGGTTTGGGCCAGGTCTGGCTGCAATCCTTAACAAACTTTGCCATTTATGCATCTCTTTACAGTCCATCTTCAGAATCATTAAACTTCCCACATTGCCCACTCCTACTTTTATCCAAGAGTTAAAAAAATTGCAAAATATTAAGACAAAGCTAAAATAATAAGTATCTCTAACAATTTTGTTTACACTTCTCAGAAACTACTAAAAAACTTTTATTTTGGGTTTATGCGGATTTTTCTTGATTTAAAATGTCTTGCGTAAATATTTTGAGTTTAATAAATGAGGTGTCAAGAAAAATAATAAATAATTTTATTTCTCATGATATGATTAATTGATAAGTTTAAAAAATAATACGTAATTTTTGTATTTGGTGTATTTGTCAAGTATACCAGTCGTCTGAGTCCGGCTTTAGACAAATAGGGGAAATTTTTTATTCTTATACATATTTAAAACTTTTTTGCTTTTCCAATAACCAAAAAATCGATATGGACTCATGACGACTCATAGGCGCCGGTTGGGGTAATAATTATAAAAATTAAAGTAAAATATCCAAAAGTGAGGTTAGTTGGCGTGATATTAAAAAACGTTATTGAAAAAAGTTGTTTAGGATTCAGTTTTAAGTCGATCCACAAACATTGAAATAAAAATTTGGAAAACATTTGAAAATAATTTTTTTGGCGGTCCCTGTCTGTATATATCTACAGTTTTTCGTAGAATTGTCTGAAACTGACGTCATATTTATAAACAGCCTGAGATTAAATTTTTTAATGACAAATAAATAATAACATTAAATTTATTTGCAATGCAAGTGTTTATTTAGATTTACAAAAAATAAAGAAAAACCGTGAAACGTAATGTGTACGTTAAAAACAACACTGAATCACATGAATTCTCGGAAAACTATTTTTTATGGCATAAGTGCATATTAAATAAAGCTTGTTATAAAGATAACACCTGCTTTCCTGTTAGAAATAAATCATATAAAAGTATTTTTTTATTTATTTTAAAAATATCTAATTTTAAGTAACTTCTTTAAATATTTTATTTAAAATTTAGTTTAAAAGCAGCATCTGCGTTGCTTGCAAAAATAGGAATGACTGCAAAGATCCTCCTTTTTTATAGTTGGATCATTTTTAAAATGAAAATTCGGCGCCCTTTGAAAAGAAAAAAACATAAAAAGTAGCAAAAAATATTTGGTTTGAACTGCGACTGCCTTTGCTTTTTATAATGTGCCGCTTCCCGCACGTGTCTGTAATAATAGACCTATAAAAAGCCGAAATAAAAATTAAACCTTTTTGCTATTTTTTGTGTTTTTTTTCTTTTCAAAGGGCACAGAATTTTTATTTTAAAAATGATCCAACTATACTTTTGGGTGTTATAATATAATAAGTGCCAACTTTCTGTTTTAAAAGAGAATATTGTCTGTATCTGTAAGTTTTATTAGTATTGTACAGATCTTTATTAAATAAGATTATGTTTTAATCGGTATTTTAAGGATTCTAGGATGAAATAGGCAGATATGTTCAAAAATGCACTTGGATGATGCACAAACTTACGCATTAGGGATATCCTTTCCTGTCGAAAATTTCCTAAGTTAAAATATGTTCGTTTCCAAAAGTCATTGCCTCAAATTATATATCATTCCTGTATAAACTATTAGAACCCAACTATTACTAAAAAATAAGCGAAGCTAAAGTTTATAAAAATAAATAAAACTGACAAACTGGCGAAATTGGCCCCACCTGACCCACCCAGGCCCATAGCTATAAAATTTTGTTCCAATTCGTGGGGCTGCCTGGCCCGAGAAGGCCTAGGAGCCTGCTCGGCCAGCAAGGCCCGCAGGCTCAAGAGTCCTACCTAGACTATTTATTGAATGCAAAGCATTTATGTGACATGAAAAGGAGAGTAGAGGTTAGTGTGTAAGAATATGATATCATTTAAATCCTTAGACTGAATGGAGAGTCAGAAAAAGGGACCAGTCGAACCCAGTGTGTCCTTTAAACTAATTAATATTGACTATGCGCTTATTATCTATTAATAGGTTTTAATAGGGTTGACCAGAAAATAGACCTAGAAAGTGCAAAAAGTCATCTTGGGACAATTGGGTATATTCATGTTTTTTGGAAAAGCTATAAAATAATAGCATATATGCATATAAATCGTATAGTAACCTCAAAAAAACATTTCAAGCAAAAACTGCCCTTTAAAATTTAAACGCCAAGAATTGGCGCCAAAACAAACTTTCCGAAGGTCACTGAGGTCTGACGTCACAGCGCATATAAACAGTAAAGCGTTATTTGTGTTTCTAATATATTGTCACCTTTTAAGCGAGGTTTAATTTTATTACGGCTTTATTTACGTGACTACAGTCAAAAACAATTAAGTTGCTGTTTATATCAAAAGCATTTACTGCCGTTTGAATGAGTAATATGTACGTATCACAGAATAAATGGTGTTTTGTGCCCCATTGCTCTAGCACATCTGTGAGTACACCAAACAAAATTTTTATATTTGTCCCTGGGGGGATTATAAGCGTAAGAAACGATGGTTTACAGCAGCAGGATGTGATATGCCAAAATCGAAAAGTGAATTTTTCTATTGTGAAGACCACTGTAATTTAGAAATAAGGTTATAATTAACAAGTACATAAATACCTACATAAATATATTTTTTTAATTTGATTTAAACATCAAGTATTGTAAAAATATGTTTTAATATATTCAACTTAAAAAAATACTTACAATGTTGCTTTTGCACCTTTGATTTCTGCTGAATTAAAACGTTCGTCAGTTTTAAGGTAATCCATCACCATAAACATATTCACAGAGAGTAAATAGTTTGTGGAAGCCTTGAAAAATCCTTCTTAATGAATTAAAACACTTTATTTAGACACGCAAAATAAAACAAAATACTAGATATGTCGACATTTACCGAAGCACAACTGGAAATAGACAAAATCGATACGTAAACAATCTGAATTTATATGCGATGTGACGTCACGAGTCGTTTTGCAGTCCCTTTAAACTTCTCCGTTTTAACCATGTTTTCAGACATGAAATATTCGGTACTGGCTCTTTTATACGGACTTGTGAGATTATAAAATTGTCCTGGGGACTCGTCCCTACAAATTTATGTATATTTTGCTTTGTTTAAAATATATGGATAATACCCAATTGTTCTCAGTATTCCATCTAATCGGTATATACCTGATAACCTTTCAAAAACTTTAGCCCTGGGCGAAATATTCACATTGATGTATCCAGACGTAAGTAAATATATTTCTTAATAGCGTTCCGTTTAGTTTTTAGAAAATTTCATTATTTATTGCTTTTCTAGCAATATTGTAAACATATTTTGGCTTGTAAGCATTAGATATTAAATGCCTTCTTTAAGGTTTTACATATCACATGTCTTTATATCAGTTCAATTTCGCGAGATGGAGATGTAAACAACTCAATTCATATTTAGACTTTATCTCTGGTACTTAATGCGAACGCATAACATTTTGTAGTAAAATAATTTATATAATTTAAACATATAATTTGTGTCGTTGTTTTCGTATTTAACCTTTGAGGTCGCATTGCGTTGCTGCGCATCGTACACTTTAAAATTAAATAAAATGTAGATTAGATTATTTTTTGGCTGATCATTTAGAGGATGATTGCGGTTTATTGACTAGAAAATAGACCTTAAAAGTGCAAAAAATAGCCGTTTTTTAACAGTTATACTCGGTATGCCATCTCATCGATATAATATATACAATAAATAACCTTTTGAAAACTCTAATTTAGCATACAAAGTACGATTATTCTGAAATTCATATTTTTTAACAAACGACAAGTTTGAGCTTGCCCCTTTTAGATGACAGACAGACAGACTTACACGTATGTCGATAATTTTCCGACATATATTTTTAATAATAAGCGCATAGTTAACATTTACTTTTTGAAAGGTCATACCATAGTTTAAAGAATAAACAATATATAAGTTTTGTCACTCGTGGCCCAAAAGCACCTCTCTTATCGCCGTCCAAATATTCTACCTCAGGTTTGAAGCCGACTGATACGCAGTGCGCCAAAAATCGTTTTGCTGTACCGTGTGCTTTGGTATATCTTATTCCTAAAAAAATGTTAAATATGTCTTATAATAATATTTGTTCAAAGGATAATTGTGACAGTAGAATAAAAGGCAATTTATCGTTTTTTTAGATGCCCCAAGGACCATATTAATATAAATCATATTGATTAGACTATATTATTCGTATTTATATTGAAAATATATTAAACTTTTAAATGTTAAGCTTGGTAAAGTACTTTGGGATTTACTGAATTCCACCAATTTGCAAATTATACGCTAGAACAATGTCAGAACCGTATTAGAGTTTGTGGTTTTTTTAAAGATGAGGATTTTTCAAACCCTTTTAGGAGTCGCATTTATTCATATGCGATTCCATCTGTAGGTTTACCCAGTGATCCTGCTAGAGAGGGTAAATTTTAACATTCGTTCTATTGAAAACTTGAGTAAAATTACCTATGTGTGCCTTCTAATGTATAACTAGATCGTCTTTAGAGGGAATGGCGTCTTCCACAACTCTTAGCATTCTTGATTTCCTTCAGGGAGGGCCATTCATCCTATTAATGATTCCATGCTTACAGAAAAGCCTTCTTCTCTCACCCACCGGCGAGCTGTAGGGGATCTGTCTCCTTTTATAGATATTTTTACGGCTTCTGCTTTAAGAAGTTGGCCAGTATGGTTCCACCCCTGACAGCTCCCAATAGACGACACGTAGTTTCGTTTTTATGCATTCTTTTACAGTCTAGCTTGAGAGGCCCAGAACAAATATTATCAACATTATGCTTGTATTATCGTAATAATTATTCAAATAATGAAAAATCTACTTCGCGTTTCCCGACAATCTCGATCAGAGGAAACGCTTGAATAAATTTGTATCGTCTTTGAAGCCAAAACATCAAAGGTTTATATGCAAGTGACCTAACTCATTTATTGTATATTCTTTAAACTATGGTCATACTGGGTACGATTGGTCGCTTTTTTCTTCGATGTTCTGTATACAAAGAAGAAAGCAAAATTGGATACCTATTTGGAACTGCCAGTTGTGGTTAGTCATAGCATTTAAAAACACATCTAGAAGTTTTTTATTTATTTTTTAAGCGTTTGTGGCTGATCTTTTAAAAATATATTTCTCCTTAACATAAAATAAAGGTGTTTTCCCAGAACCTCATCGAGGTGTGTAGAGATCGAACGCTGTTAGAACAATACCGATACGTCACCGTTTTATATCAGTTTGCCATATGAGACCGTGACGTATCGGTGTTGTTCTTACAGCGTTCGATCTCTACCAACTCTTCTTAAGTAGAATAAAGTTGTAATAAAACATTTTTATTGGGACAAATTAGTGACTAAATAATAATCTCTGAACTCATCAGGGCGTTCCTTAACATTTTTCCTCGCTGCTCTGTTTCAAGAACAAGATAGAGCATTTAGCGCCATTTTTGAACTAGTTTTTTATACTTTTCAACAAGTTTAAATGAAAATTGAAGAGATACAAGTTGTAGAACAAAATTTGAAGTTTAATAATTCGTTTACTAAATTTAACTAGACAATTAATTACAGTTAATATTTTGACTCGTCAAAAATATTACTGCAAAATATTTGAACTGTAATTTTGAAAAAGAACTACTTGTCGGACAGTATCTGCGTAAAACTTATCTATGTGAACAACATATTATTAACAATTACCTATTTACCAGAAGATCAGCTTTTTAGCTTTAAAACAGTCAATTCTAGAATTTTCTTTGTTTTGTAATTTTTTACAGAAGTCCTGTTAACAGTATCGCAATTTAACTACAATTAAATCAGTATTTTTGGCTCTTAAGGAAAAAATGGCAATTTTAATAGATTTTTTTATATAGAAACCAGGGAAAAGCTAACTTATGGACATAATTTGATTTTGTATGTTCTAGGCACTATTTTTTAAAAGATAGCACTGTGGGATTACTGCTGAATTTTAGGTACCAAAAAATCTCTCTATACTGTGTTTCTGCTTAATGTGTGCCCTGTAATTTAGGGTTAAATTGTAATATAACTTTTCTGTTGCAAAAATAAAAAGAAAAAAATTGAACCAGGATAATAGTAACATGGGATTTCTCTTAATGATTTTATTTAATTGTTATCATTAGGCAAACTTAAAAAGCATACGTAGAAATGAAGATTAATTGTATTAAATGTTATTGAGGTAGTTTTCAATAGGAGCCAGGGGACTGTGCGTAAAATTGGGGACAAAATAAACATTATATTTTATAAATTTTTTCATTTTTTGTTTAGAAAACATCTTTGTTATGTTCAGATAAAAAACTATCCGATAAAATGTTCAAGTATAAAAGGAGTTTTACACATATTGGATAGTTTACAAAGTTTCTATTAACATTTATAAAATTATTTAATTAAAATAGATTCCTGTATTGTTAGTAAAAGTTCATTAAATTTCAAATATTATAGTAAGAATTTAAAAATATATATATATATATATTTGTGAGATAAACACCTTTTTTACCAGGGGATTGTTTTAGGGGACATGCAGGGGATGCATTTTATTTTATTGGATATTGTACGATGGACTGCGGTAAATTAGGTGATTATATTTTTAAGTTAAGTTCAAATTATAAAATGAACTATATTTTTCATGGTATATCGGCCTGGGACAGTGAGTTGCCCTTGCATCTTACAGAGAAATACTCAACAGTATTTTTTGCGTGTTAAAAATTTAATTAAATACATTTGGAGTTGCCTTGCAGTTTTACCACCATAAGAACTACTTCTTGTTTACACCAACATCTAAAAAATGGGTCCGACTAAATGATTAATAAAACAATTTTGGTTATAGGCTTAATAAATTTAATCCACATTCTCTCTGATTTTGATTATAACACCAGTCAACCAGTCAATTTATATTCATGATTGTTTTTATTGCATAAAAGTTTTATAGCTACTCAGCTAAATATATTATAAAATTTAGATTTAAAGTGGCAATATTGGCAACACCGATAAGTTTGCTCTCCGAATCCCAAAACACCACTGCTGCATTGCTGCCTGCTCGTTGAACATCAGTCGGGACGAGAGAGAGAAACCAATGATTTCGTGAGAGCGAGACTGAATATAATAAAAAAAAACAACACTACATTCAACATTTTGTGCCAGCTCATCGGCTGTTCGTCCTTTTCTAGACACATCTCTCTTCTTCTTTTGTCATTTATCGTTCTGCTTGCCTGCGGTCAACTGCCCTTGTAGGACGTCCGCGTTGCGCCATAAATCCGACAACGCTGCTATTCGTGACGGGGAGTTCGAGGCGACAACGTTGTACGCCCATTTTGGACCGGCCTGGCATTTATTGCGCAGTTGCCGCACTTTGTAATGTTTCCTCGGGCTTTGAAGATTACATTAAAGGAGATAGATTGAATGGTTCGAACTTAAAGCTTAAAGGGGAAACAATCTTTCGGAATGTAGATGTTTGACCATGAATTATGCCACTAGTGTTTTCGGCGTCATTTCGTAAGAAAAAATGTTCTTTTTATAATATTATTTAACCTTGTGCCTGAGAGCTATTGGCAAAAGTGGACAAATAAAAATGTAAATTTTATTTTTGTGTTTTATCTTTGCAGAAGTAAAGGATGGAAGGCCTGAAAAGCGAGTTTATTTTTATAGCGATCTGAGATAACTTGGGTTGTGGTATAACTGTTGTTTATAACGCCTACAGGGTATTTAGTAGTGGGTCGTCGTGGGATTACTACAGAATCGTAGGATTTACAGCATTTTAGCATTTACCTCGGCTCTTAATATTTCTTAGAACTAAAAAGCTGTATTATTTTAAAACCAATGGGATTTATTATTGAATAAATATAATTGTAACAAGTTATGGGCTATTGACTATTTCTGTATGCCCAACTAAAAAAGCATTACAAACTGCTATTAAATTTAGACTTGCGTTTTTGTGAATGGAATAATTTCTTATCCATCAATTTAAAAAATAAAAATTATCTTAAAATCTATTGATTCATAGCAAAAATATATATAAAGATTTCAACTTTTTAAATTTTGGTCTACAACTTTTTTCTGGGCAAGATAGGAATAGGTCTAGATTCACAAAAAAGGAAGCTGTCGTCAAAACCTTTGAAACTAGCCCGTCTAAAGTATTTTCACTAGTAATGCCACAAAAGGTTAGATTATTTTCGAAATTTTTTGAGCCCATGAATATTTTAAAAATTTCTTAAAATATTTATAAACGAGAAAAAATGTGGAAATTGTTTAGGTGTGCGGCTCCACCTACAATAAATCAAAAAATGGAAACATTGGCATTTTTTTTCATTTTGTTCTATTGTGCGGTGGATTTACGAATATTTTTGGTAGAAAATTGTTATTTTAAAAATTTAAAAAAATGGGTATTTTTCAAGTTTTTCGTTAATAAAATGCAAATTTAGCGATTTCGAGTGATTTGTTTCATATTTTACATGTAAAGACAAATAATTTAAAAAAAAAACGAAATTTGACATTTTTTATTATTCCATTTTTTATGAACTTTAAAAAATATATATTTGACAACTCATAAAAAGTCTAATGTTGATTTTACATCCCGAAAATTTGGTTTTAAATAATTTTAATATGGATTTCTACTTATTGTAGTGACATAAAAGTACCATTATAGGACTTATCATAGTAAAATATGTTTTAATTTTACGTAAACTTTAAGTTACTAAAAGGGGTAGAAATCTGTCCTTTTTAGTGTTTATTTTATATTTTTATTCTTGACACACTTTATATAGCCCAGCGTGCATAATCAGTGCCAGCAAACAAATTTTGAGTTTTAATTCTTAAATGACAATTCCACCAATATTTAAATACCCTTATTTGATATGTCAAAAATCAAAATTTGCTATGAAATAAAAAGGATAAAAAAAATTAACTATAATTTTTATATTTCCATATATTTCTAAAGTTTTTTGATATACTTCCGGAAATATTTCCGGATTTTTTTTGTCATTAAGCAATACCCATATCTAACTTGCCCCAGACTAAAGTTGTTTACAAAAATCAGAAAAAGAGCCATTTTTTTTTAATTTATTTTTTGCATTTATTTTTTAATATTTTTTTATCAACTTTAAGGATCATATCTTAATAGAAAATTTTCATTCTCTAAAAAAAGCTCTATACATTTATAATATTTATATTCGCTAAAATGCATCGATTTCTAGATATTTAGAATTTTTAAAATCATGGCAAATTGACTTGGTACCTACTCAAAAATGCAAGCCTAAATTAATTAGCAATTTGTATTTTTTTATATTGTGGCAGCCAAATACCATAACTATAAAATTGTTCTTACGAATTTGTTCCTTATTCAGGGTGATAGTCAATAGCGAATTGAACAAAATATAAACCATATTTTTACAAAATCGTTGTATTTAAAATATTATAGAAGTAAAATTTTCTTTTATTAGTTCTTGGAACTCATTTGACGACATAGAGGCTTTATTATTGAATACATATAATTGGAAAAAGTAATATGAAATGTAGATCATATTATGATTTCTTGGAACTGAAAAGCAATATTTTTAATATATAAAAGGCATTTTTATTGAATTGTTTATATTAAAAAAATAAGTATAAAATAGGAAAATGGTAGTTTTTTTCATACTTAAGGTTAATATCCTTTATAATTTTTACCGTGGCATGTTCTTATCTTAATTAGCCCAGTTATTTTAAATAAATAAAATCCCTAATTGTATTACAACTTTAAGCGTTTTTGCACTGTGCAGTGGTGTAGCTATTTTTAAAGCTGGTCTTACGCTAGCCAAGTTTTTGCTTAAAAAATTGTCTAAGTTGACCTTCCAAATAATAATCTGGTTTAAACACATTAATTTTAATCCAATTGTTTGTCATAGTTAAGTCTCCATTAATTAAAATTATTTTCAATTTTTGTCCAAGTTCTTGACGTAAATTTTAATGACCTTTTTTGTGTTTTTAGTGGGTAGCAACCAGAGCTATCGGTAATTGAATTCAAATAATTTAAAAATCGTATTCAATTACTTCTCAGTAATCGGATTACTTTAATCAATTACTTTCCAAAAAGGTAATTGTATTTGGATTATAAATTAATAGATAATGTAATCGTAAATGGTAATTTTCTTTTCACGAATCCCAAGTAATTCAAAGAAAGTAATTCGATTACTTATAAAGAACTTGAATTACTTGGAAATTAATTACCCAATAAATAATTAAATTACTACGAAAAATTTAATTATCTTGCTTTATGGAAAATCTGCCGGAATTTTGGCCAGAAAGAGCATCTTAAAACAGCGCGCGGGCCGCTTTGAATCCGGAGAATGCCGCTTTCGCGCCGATTTCGTATTTTCAACTGATGCTCACCGCCACCGTGTTAATACTTTTTTTTGTGAAAAAATCCGTAGTAGGTTAGGATAAAAACAAATTTTTATTTTAGAGTCATTTAATGTTGAACTTGCCGAAAAAGCAGTTTGAATAGTGTGACGTGCGCGTATGATGCATACTCGGATGCATATTATTATAAATATTTTATTTGTTTAGTTTATCGTGTTTAATATATCTGGTAATTTAAATAAGGTAATTGCTAAAATATTCAATTAATTTTAGTTTTAATTAAGAATTGAATTACTTTCAACAAACCTGCTAGTAACAGGTAATTGTAATTGAATTACTTTTTAAAAGTAATTGCGACAGCTCTGGTAGCAACATAATGCATTTTAAATTGTATAAAAGGTTTGTTATTTGTCTTCTTTTCCTTTTTTTTTTTTTGTAATGTTACAATAAATTGCAGAAGAACTTGTTTGCCTAAATTTTCAAAATCGACATTTGATATTGATTTGAAAACAACATTTCTAAGGTTATGTAAACTTATTTTTTTAAAAGCTGTGTAGAATCATGTAAACGATTTGTTACTAGTTATCGCGTAGATAATTTTTATTTTAAATAGGAGAAAATCATGTGATGGAATTTGTAAATTTAGACCCAATAACTATTTATGGGAGCATTTTTTTTCTGAGAGATATTCATTAGCTTCACATGCCGAGTTATAGATGGTTATCCAACAAGGACTAGATAGGTCGCTTTTTGACACTACCTATACTTTAAAAAAAAACTGAAATTTTGATATTTTTTTTAATGAAATGTCCTATTTTTTTATGTGATTATCCGACTTCTCCACAATCTTTTGGTATAAAATAATATATTTTATAATAACGTCTGAAAGGATTAGACGGTTAGTTAAGCAGTATGGAATCAAAATCGTGTTTAAGTCTTGATCAACACTAAAAAGTATCCTAACGAAAACAAAACCTAATTTAGCTTTTGTGACGTAATGTTTATAGGGGAGTCGCAAAGAGCGTGACGCGGTGTGACGAAGGGAAGGGGACAAAAATGGTAAAATTTCGCGTGACGTAGTTTTTAAACGGCCCCCAACCAAAATAAAGACAATGAAAGTCCGAAATTCTTTTGGTGTTACATTATGTATCTTCTAGACCCACCCTGACATTATTAGCTCTCGTATTTCGTATAACCTTTTGTATTATTAGATTTCAAACATTGTTTTCGTAAAATGTGTTTGTATTGGCAGGTTTCCTGGTTTTAAATAAATAATAATTAACGTTGTTTTAAGTTATAGGAAACCAAGTAAACTTGTTTTGAAAGTCTGAACATCGGTTTCGTGTTAACTTTTAACGATCAGTTTGCGGGACATTTTTTTATGAGTTTAAATGCCTTATCCCTTTTTTTTTTCGATTCATTTATTTTTTAAATAAATATTTATGGTATTAAGTGAGATATTTTAAATAAAAAATGTCAGAAAGGTGTTTATTTTGACAAGTATTCCAATGTTAACTCAAGGAAGACACGTTTCTCTTATCCTCGCTATTTTTTTAATACAAATTTGTACTTATCAGATATTACTTTAATAACTTTAAATTTTAAAAAAGGCTATTGTTAAGAATCGCGACCCCCCCTATTTTTGGACATAAAAATTCTATAAATAGAGATATTGACAAATTTACGAAAGTCTTTTAAGAAAAATCAAAAAAAATTGTGTTAATTTTTATTTTGAAAATAAAAATGGGTATTTTTTAAAGTTTTTCGCCAATAAAATGCATCCCATTTAAGTTTAGCCATTTCTAGTGATTTTTTTCATATGTGTAAGACAAATAATTCCAAACATTTTTTTTTCAAAAAAATTTTAATGAACTTTAAAAATAAAAATATTTGACAACTTAAAAAAAATAATCATGTTAATTGTACATCCCAAAAACCTAAATTTAAACAATTACCAAAAAAAATCTTGATATTTAAAGTGTAAAATTAACATAGTTTTTTAAGTTTTCGTTTAGAAGTTAAAGCTTAAAGTCAGCGACACACACTGGGGAAATCCTCAAAGGAAAAACTGCGTAGGGCGGGTCGGCGGTTTACACAGTCATCAGGAAACAAAGGCGTACTCTCACACATCTACATTCCCGAAATTCCTAAGCCCAGACTTTCACAGTTTTTCCTTTGAGGATTTCCCCAGCGTGTGTGGCCTGTGGCTGGCATAAGACCGTTTAGGCAGTAGTTTTATCACCACATTTTAAACTTATTTTATATTTTTATCTTTAGGACGGCCCACGAAGGCTATTATTTTTTTTATATAGAAATACTCTACCACTGTTTCGGTAGGTAAGATTTGAAGTCACATTCCGCCAGGTGAAATTCGTGCCCACTTTCGGACAATATTTAATTTTGAGGCTATTTTAAAAACAGTAGTCATATGTAATATGTCCTTAAAAGAGTAATTCTAAGTAGAACTTATTAACATCACAAATATACAAGATTGTATTGACGCTATGAATGTTGGTAGCAGCTCTCTTTAAACCGGAAGTGATATTAATTGGTGTTAAAGAGCAGTATGTACCTGTCAACTAAACATTTCTGTCAAATATCAGATACATATGGTTTAAAGTAATTTAACTTTGGAGTAATTACCTATGTACAAACAGACGGATGAAATTGTACAAACAAAAAAATGTTGATATTTAAAAAAAATACATTAGGTATGGTCAAGCAATCGAGTTTACAATATATAAAATTTTGGGAAGATGTACGTGGTGGTAATAAATAAAGAAAAAATAAATGTTTTAAAAAGAAGTACCATTATTTATTATTTTAAACAAAATGTTTATAAAACAAGTTCTTATATTTCAAACTAAATCCGCATTTAATCCGATAAATTTGTTTTTCTTTGGTAAACATTCTATAAAATGTAATGTTATACCTAGAAAATATTGATATAAAGGATCCTAGGTATTCAATAACACAGTAACGTTTATGATGACATATTCCTTTGGTTATACTGAGTGCGCAAAATCAATTGTAATTTGTTTGGTCTTGTTCAGTTCATCCGGCGCACACACTGTGTCGTTTACCAGAAAAACTAACTGTTCTGGTTTTCACTAAAGCTTACTTTTTCACATAACTTAATTTTTCTGGAAAAAGAATTAAAAACGATGCTGAATTACAATTTTCCTAACCAAAGTTGCCAAGTTAATGTTCGCCAAATATTAAATAAAAACATAGCTAAAAATTTGGCCAGTAGTGACGTCTTTACAAACGTAACGTAGTTCAAAAGCATGTATTTTTTGACTAAACAAAGTAAATACAGCTAGGTGCGGTCAACATAGCTTTGCAATTCTTGTAGAAATTACTAACAGGGCGTATAGGTAAGCCACTAACTATATGAGGCCACAGAAACCCCCCATATACTAAAATATGATCATTTTCTTTTGAGAATGACATAGGCAAAAACTAGTAAAGAAGAAGTCTTTCCTCATTGGTCAGTTGCGTTTGCAACCAATGTTACTGACTTTTTAAATAAATGCGATGCATTGTCAAACGAAAATAAACAAATTATTAGTATACAACATTTAAATATAGAGAGGTTTGAGCGATTCTAACTAGTGCCTTCCGAAGCTTAGGCTTCGATCACATTGGGCCAACTATACATTCGTCTTTGACCAAAAAAGCCGAAAATTTGGCCGAAGTTAAAGCCTCTATAAGTTCAGAAAATAGAGAAAATTATTACGGTTTATTCGAAAGAGGAGAAAGCAGGATGGCAGCCGGACAGGTTTTTTACTGATCTGTCTGTAATAATGAAAATAACTGTTTAAATTAATTTAAAAAGAACTTTCATTAATACAAGCAGATCAGTAAAAAACTTGCTGAGGCAAAAAACTGTGAAACAAAAGTGTGCTTAGAACTTGGTCTAATTTTAGATCTCAGTACTTTAACAGGTTGATATTTTGGATTAGTGTTTTTGGTGGGATCTCTTTCACTGTTTTCTGAGTTTAAGAAAAGGAAAAAATGAGGGGGGATCTCATGGCCCTTTTTTAGTAGCCTTGCTCTGTAGGTAGAACTTTGTTTTAGTGTGACTGTAATGAAGTACGAAAATTGCTTATTTTAATGTGCCTTAAGGGGGGTAAATATTGAAACTTTTTTTATTTAATATTTTAAGTGTATAACATTTTAAGAACATTGTCATACATTTTGAGGACAATCTGAGCCAAATTGACGGATTTATGATAGTTTTAATGACCGTTGCTCCAACTCAATTGCGTGAGCATACAAAACTTCAAATCGATTTTCCAAACATGTTATTTTTAGTCGCTGACCACCATTCCAAAAAAACTATTGAACAGGGTTTATAATATATATATATATATATATATATATATATATATATATATATATATATATATATATATATATATATATATATATATATATATATATATATATATATATATAAATTATTTTAAAAAAAAAAAAAAATGATATGTATAAATACAAAAATGGTTTAAAAATTTTACATTTTTAAGTAATTTTTTGCGTTTGTTACTGTATTTCTAGTTCCCAAATGTGGATGGTGTTGGAGTAGAGTTAAAACATACTTTCTTATAGTAAGTTCTAATCCATAAATGACAACACTTTTCCGTCATTAATGGCGTCACTCTTGTCAGAAAAATTTCCTTTCGAAAAAGTAAGTTTTTTTGTTTATCCCATTATTTTTTACAAAGAAAGCAATTGATGAAGTGCAGAAACGATTTTACTTCATTATTGAGTATTTAAGAAGCATAAAATAACTTTTGCATTTATAGAAGAACATATAAAATGGATATATATCCAACATTTGATATATATCGGATATATATCATAAATATCCGATATTTTTATATTTATAATAAATTTCGGACATTTTCAAACTCTCCTACTAAATCAAACGTTTTAAAAATTTGTACACATAATATATTACATACAAATAACTATCAAGTGGCGTCGAGTTTTTATTTCATTTTTTAATTAGTATATCAATCTTACAATAACAAATGGGTCGATTTTATTGTCAAAAAATCGACATTTCAACTTCAAAATGATGCAAAAAAATTGATAAATACAAAAACTTGGCGTCAATCAAAAAAGAAAGTAATTAACTAATTAAGACAATTTATTTTTTTATTTCAAATAATTCAGTGATAAGGAATCGCAAAAAAATTCCGAGGCACCAGCGGAGAATTGCAATAAATTCGTTATTTCTTTGTATTTTTGTACCAATTTTTTTGTAATATTCTTCAAATGTTGTTTTCTAATTTACTTATTTTCAAAATAAATTTATATAAACAATATGTTTTAAAAAACTTCTTGAAAATAGGCCTTTTTTGACCAAACCAACTTTACCCTCTTTCCCCTTAAATGGCGCCTGGTTTAAAGTCTCATAGGTAAAATGTAGCAATTTTCTTTTGTTTGTGAATACATTTCTGTCCGTATTTTAAATTCTAAGTCAATTATAAAGTCAGATTAAATCAGATTGTAAATTAATTGTGCCCTAAAACCTACTTACATACCAAATTTCAAGTCTCTACTACATCGGAAAGTGTCTCATAATGTTAATGAGCCAATCAGTGAGTTAGTCAGTAGTAAAATGGGCGATTTTCAAATTGAATATGACAGAATCCCCTTGAAATAACGTCCGTATTTTTTTACAGGTAATTAGAATACTTATGTGAATTTACATACCAAATCTCATACTTTTATATGGAACGAAAACAAAGTTATGATAGGGGATGAAACATCTCGTGTAATATACACCCGCACACAGACACTACCATGCGCCTTAATAAAACAAAATTGAATTTCATAAATAAAATCAATGTTTGCTTTATATTTTTTACGTTTTAGTGTCAAAAGTAGTAATAAAGTATAAAATATTCCATGGACAAGAAACAAGCAGACAATTTAAAATGCTATAACGATCTCGCTGCAATCGTAATCACGCAGCATTTGTCATCGTATTCAAAAAAGGCTATAATGGCGAATGTTATTAAAAATAATACTTCCCATTACTTTGTTTTAAATTTACATTTCAAACAGGATTTTATATAAAAATTCACAATTTTAATATGAGAACTCGCATTAAATCCTGAGAGAAATATTTAAATATACCATTATATTTAATTAACGCGAAAAAAGACAAAGAAATTAAAAACGAAGCAGGAATATCTGAATGCTGGTAAAAATACGCGAATTTTTAAAGCATCCCGTTTGCAGTTTTTAATTAAATATAAATTTTTGTTCGGGTTCGTTCCTTTCGTAATTTCGCAAACCCACAGAAATACGTAGCGCACTTAAAACCTACGCTTTTAATATTTTTATATGAAATAGGTGGATAAATATTTTTTACTTACTGTATTAAATTTTTAGTTTTATTTATCTACAACCGTGCGGTAAGTAGAGTTACACGCACTATGCTTAATGCGGTAACTAAAACTTTGCCGCACCAGTGCGGTAAAGTGACAGTTCCTGCAAAATTCAAATTTGTTGTTCCGAATTTTTTTATAATTTTAAAGAATCTCGGTAAAAATACTAGATTGGTAAGTATCTGAGACTAAAAAACAACATAAAATTAACCGGATGGTTTTCATCCGCCGCCGCGCCGTGTCGTTTTAGTGTGAGAATGTCTCCACCAACATCGCGTCGGCCAATAAAGTGGCAGATGTCCTGCGGAAACGATGGATTGTGGATACAACCAAGTACACTGGTTGTATTCTTAGGTTTTAAATACTCTACAATTTTTGTTCTTATTTTCCCAATAGCCTACAGGTTAATATATACTACTGTGATCAAAAACTAAGGTGAATTTTGTTATAAAATGAAAAATCTTTATTTATTCTTCCAAATCTATTTCGTCCCCCTTTAAAATAGTCGCCCACCGATAAAATACTCTTGTGCTAACGTTTCTTCCAGTCCTCCATGCATGCCAAATAGTCGTCTTCAGGTATGACATTCAAGGCACGTAGCGATTGACGTTGAATCTCTTCAATCGACTCAAAACAGTGTCCTCGAAGTAGTCTTTTAAGTTTTGGAAACAGCCAGAAGTCACACGGAGCTATGTCAGGTGAATACGGCGTTGAGCAACGAGATGAGGAGAACCAAAACCACAATTCCGGCCGTTTCTTGCGAATAGCCTCACGCAAACGAGGCATAACATTCAAATAATACTGTTTGGCCGGATGAAAGGAATTCATAGTGCACTAAGCCACGATAATCGAAGAAAACAACACTTGAACTTGATTTTTGAACTACTTGTACGATTAATTTTCATGGCCGTCGTTCACCTTTTGCACGGTATTCACTCGATTGGTCGGTTGTGTCCGGGTCGTATTACCACTCTTCCACTTCTCTACATCGTTATTTTTCCATGAAATTGAGAAACTTTTGCACCAAACGTGATTTCACTTTTCTGAGACCCAAATGATCCTTCAAAATCGATTGAATCGATCCATATGATATATTTACCATATCCACAAGGTCTCTGATAGATAATCGTCGATTTTCAAGCACTATATCCTTTACTTTTTTAATGTGTTGCTCATCAATTGATGTTGATGGTCGTCCAGAGCGTTCCAAATCAGCAACATGTTCTCGGCCCTCTTTGAAGTCTTTATACCACTTATACATATTTCTTTGCAACATGGTATTAACGCCAAATGCCTTTTGTAGCATTTTGTAGCAAAATTTAATCGCACTTCTTTTCTCAACAAAATCGCCAAATTTTCTTTGTTCACAAAACCAAGCGTAAACTAAATACTAATGATGTTAGAGACGTCAAATTTTTACTAGATGTTACGAGCAGTGATACTAACTTAAAAATAAAATAATTTCCGAAAGCTCCTTTTGAGTGCCCTGAAAAGAAAACTTTAAAAAACCATAATTTTAGACGAGAAATAAAAAGTATTCTAATGTAAAAGCCCTTTTAGGTATTTTTAGCACTTTTTTGGATTATAAATGCATTGTGAATTTTTTAAGGGTATTTTTTGGACATTGTCAGTCTTTAAAAAATTATCTAAATTTGATTTTAGGAGTTTTAAAAAATTTTCTTTTAAACAAATTATTCAAAAATTCATTACAATTTAATTGGAGTTGGACAAAGTTTCTTTTAATTTTTTTGCTAAATTAAATAAAGCCATTTTTGACTTGTATTTATAAAATTGACAATTTGAAATAACTGTTGTCCTTTAAGCTTTATTTTTTTTATCTTTAAAAATAAACCATTTTGAAACATTGTTTTTTAAATTTGACAATAAATATTTGCATATGGATGCTGTACAATTTAAAAAAAACTAATACCAGATAAATTATTTTAAGAGGGAAAGCTGGTGGCTATTCAAACATTAAGCACTCTGTACAGGGTTTTCATTTATATTTTGACACCCACTTACAACGAAAACTAAAAAGAATAGATTTTTTTATTAAAAGTTTCACCCTTTATATTTTAGCACAACGAAAGAAACAAATGACCATCAAAAAGTTAAGAAAAAGTTGACTTTTTTGCAAGGAACACCCTGTGTATTTTTATTTAGAATGAAAGATCTACCCATTCTCTTTTAAAAAATAAATAGTTTGCTGGCATTTTTGTTCGGCCGTTGAAAAAATATTTAAGTTTAAAAAAAAATCAATTAATGATAAAAATCTACATTGCCTTGGAAAACAAACGATTTAACTTAGTATTTCAACGAGCAATATGGTTTTTGGATAGAAAGGTATGGCACTCTTAGATGGCCGCCCAATAGACCCGATTTAAACCCTCGGAATCTATTTTTGTGGGGTTATTAAAAAATAAAATTTATTATGAAAGGGCAGAAAATATAAACATACTAAGACAAAAAAATTAAAATGAAATTATGTTACTTAATAGAAACTGGTCCGATTTTGTTTACATCGCGATCAATCGTAAGTTAAGAAAAAAACATTTCAAGTTTAGATAAAATCCTGGAAGTTACGTTGCAGATTTGTATTTTTATTTAAAAACTTGAATATTTTTAAAACAACTAAATAAAATCCCAGCAAACTATATTTTTGAAAAGAGGATGAATAGACCTTTTCTTCTAAATAAAAATATATAGGGTGTTCCATTTAAAAAAAAGTTAATTCATTCATTTTTCTTAACTTTTTGATGTTCATTTGTTTCTTTCGTTATGCTCAGATAATAATAGATAAAAAAATATGAAAATTTTATACAAGAAATTTCTATTCTTTTTGGTTATCGTTGTAAGTAGGTGTCAAAATATAAATGAAAACCCTGTACATTTACTTTTCTCGTTTTTTTGATCTTATTCTTTATTTCCATTGTAATGTATATTTTTTTCTTATTTTCAGGTATGCCAAGATATATTCCATACACAGTAAGCAGTTTGGTAAGAATATCGGAAAAAATGCATGCAAATTTCAGATATTTTATGTATGTTACGAAGATATTTTTCACGGTTTCCTTAAATTTACCATAAATTTCCATTAAAACCAAAACGTAGGTGCCGACCAACAAAACTCTTCTATTTTTCCATTTTTGGGCTTTGGAAACTTGCCACGCATTAATGTTGAGGCGATGCTTGAGATTTATGCTATTTTACGGTGCACAGACGATGCTTGAAAAACTGAAATATTAATATATTATGCCGAAATTGCTTATGTACGCTGTATTCGTAATCTCTTTTGATGATTTATTGAAGTTGGGCTTAGACATATTCTGTTTATACGGCAAGTCTGCATTATGTATTTTCTTAATACAAAGTCACGTTTAAAATGGCAAGGTTAAAATAAATTTCATTAAAAGGGTGTAGTCGGATAAGTATGGTAAAATGGCGCCATGGCTATTGTAAAAACTAGTATGAGTTTAATATCAGCTCACTCTGAAAACATGATACATATACTATTTTTGGCATGGATTCTCAAACTGTTTTTGAGACGACGCGTAAATGTATAATTTTTTAAATCGATTTTTCTCAAAACCTATAATAGATACAAATATGGGGCCAACGCCAGTTTTTTAAGAACTTTTCAAATAATATTATAGATTTTTGAAATTCCTTCAAGTTTTTAAATGGTCCAAAAAAAAATAAAAAAAATATTCTAGTAATTGTTTTTATCCGTGTCCCAATATACTTACACCAACCAATAAAATTGTTGATATTCCTTAGGGCATGTACTTTTACTGCAACAAAACGGATCAAAATCAAAAAGGCGTCTTTTGGGTAATAAAAAAAAAATACGAAAACTTGCTGACCCCGTTGCCTAACTCTCAATGTATTCGCTATTTCCAAAGTCTTTTAGAATATACATATTAGCCAACATCTTGAGTTGTGTCTTTTAAGAAGATTTAAGCAAATGATTGCAATTAAAGCAAAAGATATACAACATAAAACTAACCTTATGTATTAGTTCGTTTTTGAAAGCCTCTTATTTTAATTAAAACCTTTTAGTAACAAATATTTCGTAAACATCTTCAAACAAAAATGAAATGAAAATTTGACAAGCCGGATCGGTTGCCTAACGTATCACAAGTCGCATTTTTGTACCATTTTTTAATTGGTGGGGGTACGGCACTGTTAACAAAATACGGCGAAACATTGCAAGACCCTGCGAGACACTGCAACGCATTGCAAACCACTGCAACGCATTGCAAAACACTTCAACGCATTGCAAAACATTGCGAGCTCAGCATTGAAGCATTGTTACACACTGCGAGACACTGTGTGACATTGCGAGATATTGCAACGTACTGCAAGACACTGCAAAACACTGTACAATGTCCTAAATAAAATTTGTACACATATTGCAGTCAGTAAGAGACCCCTTTGTGTTATCTGTGGTCAATAGAATGCGTAATTTTTTGTATAATGTGTTTTAATTATTTTTTTATGTTTTAATTTCTAACTGCAAAACCCGATTCGTACCTTTTAATTTACCCATTTATTTATATCGTTTATTATTTCTTATAGGTATGCTTTTATATTGTTATACACATTTTGTTGTGGATGGGGTTTTAAACGATGGGGCATCTCAGTGGTGTGAAACTTAGGGTTAATCCATAAAAAGGAAATTTCCACGTGACCAAAAGTTTTTGCTGTCTCGATCCCATCTCGATGCGAATATAAAAACGTAGTATAGGTAGATTGAAATAAACCGGGTTTTAATAATTCGTTTCGGTAAAATTTGATTTAAATATCCTAAATTTGACCCATCAGTTCGAAGAGGGTAAATTAGGGTCCTTAAACGTGTCAACCCGTATCCCTTATTTTAAAGGTTTAATGTGGAAAAGGTTAGATAAATCCTAAATCTCTTTAGTGTAAGACCGAAACCTAAAAAACATTATTGTCGATAGTTGGTTAAAATAATTTAATAGTAGGATTAGACGGATATTGTATTACATCAAAGTCCCTTTTTCCCTCTTCAGAGGACCAATCATTTTTCACACAAAGAAAACTCATACCTTTTTTAAAGAATACCTTTTTTTGTTGTAAAATTAAGTAACATTCAAAAACAATAGCCATGTACTTACTGGGGGGATTATTTTGACACTTTTTTGGCATGTTTCCTACCCTCTATAACTTACAACAACTTCACCTATGTTTTATTTCTTATAGTTTGTTTGCTTATGTCGTTAATTTAAAAAAAAAACCTTCTTCTTCTTCTTCCCCATGGGAGCCGTCTCGATTCACTACCGGAGGCAGTGCAGCCTCTTGGGCTTTTTGTGCCTAATCTCATCATCTTTTATACCAATCTTCCCATTAGTCTTGTTCCTTCTACAAGTCTGTATATCCTCCAGACTGCCCAAATAATGCCTGTCCATGTGATTCAATGCTTTACATTCGCACAGGATATGGTAGGCTGTTTCTTCTCCCTCGTCGCACATTCTGCAACTTGGGTCCCCATTGTATGAGCCCATGATACTATTACTCGAGAAGATAAACCCACGCGCATGAGATAAGCCTATCTCTCTCGCACGCCTGACGTCACTCGATGACAAATTTCCCCAGAAACAGCGATTTTTAATATGGCGTTCCGATTTCGGTTTAGATGTTCGATGGATTTAGTGTATTGCTTATTTATTTTTTGAAGCCAAACCCAGATTTTGTAACTTAGCGTAAGGAACTCGACCACATGTTTAACAATTTTAATGGGGAGTCATTAAAGTTGACTAAAAATTATTTAAAATCGCAAATAGATTTAGCCAAATCTGTATTTTAAAATTCTAATGTTAAATAGAGATATTAAAAAAAAACCAAAGTAAGAAAGAGAAAAATGACGAAAATTATAAAATAGATTAATTAAATTTGGTTTTCTTGTGTAAATTTGTTAATTTTCTAAGTACTAATATATTCTTTAAAAAAATAAACAGATTGTTAAACATTACAGTGTCATTTTCTTAACACCTCTACCCATAAGCAATATAAAAAATATAGACTATCCTTTATAGGTAGGTATAGCGCATAAAACTCAATAAAAATTTTAAAAATTGTCACAAAGGATATTTTCGCGACTTACCGTTTTTAACTACTAGGTTGAAGCAGTTCTTTCCCCACCATTCTAACCGTGTTTAACCCGTCTATCCTCGCAAAACGAAACGGTTTAGTATGTCAACTTACATACTAATCGTTTAATACACTTTAAGTTTAAATTTAAATGTAAGGTCTTTGGAGACTTAAAATAAGTCAAAAAGATAATATATAAACCAAATTTTTCCTTTATAAGATATTATTGTTTAAGTATATAACAAGAAATTTTCCATTTTATATATTACATTAATTCATCCATATGGGAATTAACTAATAAACAAAATCTGCAATCCAAATAGTTGTTAAACCTAAAAAAACATACAGAACCAAAACAATATCAAAAGCCGCGAATCCTCCATTATTTTAAATTGAAACTTGACATAACCACTATTAACGATCCTCCAGACCAGTGGCGATAGCGGTAGAAACTGGGTACAAAGTAATTACGTAGATACTGACGTCAGAACACCTTCCCCTACGTTACCGCTTCTCGCGAAAATAAACCAGTATGTTAACTGTCCTAACAATGTTTAACGCGATATGTCGCCAAAATTTGATGACAATTTGCTGTATATTAATCCTCTACTTTAAATCATTTTTTTTTGCGCTATTAAGTATTATTAGTTTATTATTAATTAACAAGCCTTTAGACTTTTCATATTGTATATGTTTAAATTAAAATACTTTAAATATTATAATCGTTTGTTGTTCGTTTTTAAACCTTAATCAATGTCAAACGTGCATTTATATTATTTATTGTATCTATTTTTAAAGGCTTTTATTAGACGGATTCTAAATTCCACAAAATTAGGAAATATCTTACATACTATTATAATAATCATGGAATATCTCATACATTAATATATAATAATCATAAGTAATACAAAATACAATAAACGTTAAAAAAACTTTAAAACACTGTTTCCCATACCGACAAGCAGAATTTTTGTCATCGAGCGACGTCATGCGCAACGTCGTACGAAATTGAATCGCCAAGTGGGTTTATCTTCTCGAGTAATAGTATCATGGTATGAGCCTATCTTGTGTAGGTGTTCTCTTAGTTTATGGTGTCCTGTTAGCAGCCCTACTGTTAGGCAAAGTCTTTTCCTACTTTGTCTGAGTAGTTATTCCTTCGTTCTTTTGGATGGGCCCCCTATAAAGCCTTTTCCATGTCTTATTCTACTGACGTTTTCCCAGTATTCTTCGTGTTTGGATCCATTCCCTGGTTTGCCCTTGTGCTGTGGTTTTGGTCATTCCGAGGGCAGGTTCTGGTCCAAAGTATGGTGTGGATGATCCCTGTCTCGCTAGCTTATCCGAACTTAACATCTCCCAGTTGAGATAAATCTAATTTATGTAATGCATTAGATTCTCATCGTTAACTACAGGATGATACAAAAAAATATATGCCGTGGATTTATGGGAAAATCATTTGCCAAAAATAGGACAAAAATGTTAAATAAACACAGCCTCAAAACGCCTCTATTTTTTTAATATAAGGTGTGAAAGAAAATTTTTTTGAATTAGGATTTTCCCTTTGTTCTCAACAAGGCTTTAAATACAACTTGGTAAAATTAGAACATTGACCGATATACCCCTTTTGATAATAAACTTTTGTTACTATTATTTACCCGTGGCGTAGCTTCGGTAAATTTTATTCATTTTTTTATCATATATTTCTACATATTTTTTTTGGTTTTAATATTGTTGATTGTTATATTTTACTTATTTTCTGCTTAGTTTTACATAAAAAAGGTACGTTTGAGTTTACTCTATAAACTTAATGTCTTTCGAGATATCCTAGTTTTAAACTTAGGTAGTAAGAAAATGGTTATATTTAAAATTAAAAACAATTCTAATTTTTATTAAAAAACAATAAAATTAGGATTTAATGTATATTTGAGCAAGTCTTTAATTTTAAATGTTACTTTTTTTGTACCGTGCAAGTTTAAAATTAGAACATCTTCGAAAACGACTCGATCGCGACCCTTTTTTTATAGAACCAAGCAAAAAATAAGCATCATGTCCAAATAATCAATAATATTAATACCAAAAAAATTATGAAAAAATAATTGTTACAAAAAATTAATAAAATTACCCGAAGCTACGCTACTTGTCCATAATAGTAAGGGGCGTCAATTAATTATGGGCAGTTGGGAGGGAAGGGGGGATTCGATCCGAATCTCACCTATTCTCACGTGGGGGAGAGGGAGAGTCTCGGCAAATATCACGCGATTTTTTCCCGCAAGACACAGTAAAAACTTGGTTAAAATAAGTAAAACGTGTTTTTCCACGAAAATCTAGCTAATACGATAAACTTATCATACACAATATTTTCTCACCATGATTCTAGACTACGTTCTTAGTATTTTTGATACCTACTAGTTTTAAATAAAAATAATTAGGCAAAATATGTTTTTTAATAAATCCAACGCAATCAAGCACGGATTTACGTATTTACACTAAAAATACGGATTTTAAAAAATCTTACGTGAGATTAAGGGGGAAAATCGAGTCAAATCTTACATTTTACCGACAGGGAAGGAAGGAGGTGTCGAAAAATTGCCAAAATTGAGTAAATCATTAGAAGGTACATTGTGGTCAATGTTCTAACTGTCCCCAGTTTCATTTAAATCGAAATACCCCAGGGAAAATCCCAACTCATACGGCCGAATGATGATCGCGTTGTTAAATTTAGCAATGGACTTAGCAATTGTTAAAAGTTAACAACGGTTTAGAATGTTTAACAAAACGTCATTGTCAGTGTTATTCAATGATTTAAGTAGGCAACCTGTCAAAACCTGACATTTTGTTAAACATTCTAAACGGTTGTTAACTTAGCAATTGTTAAAAGTTAACAACGGTTTAGAATGTTTAACAAAACGTCATTGTCAGTGTTATTCAATGATTTAAGTAGGCAACCTGTCAAAATCTGACATTTTGTTAAACATTCTAAACGGTTGTTAACTTAGCAATTGTTAAAAGTTAACAACGGTTTAGAATGTTTAACAAAACGTCATTGTCAGTGTTATTCAATGATTTAAGTAGGCAATCTGTCAAAATCTGACATTTTGTTAAACATTCTAAACGGTTGTTAACTTGGCAATTGTTAAAAGTTAACAACGGTTTAGAATGTTTAACAAAACGTCATTGTCAGTGTTATTCAATGATTTAAGTAGGCAACCTGTCAAAATCTGACATTTTGTTAAACATTCTAAACGGTTGTTAACTTAGCAATTGTTAAAAGTTAACAACGGTTTAGAATGTATAACAAAATTTCAGATTTTAACAGGTTGCCTACTAATCATTGAATAACACTGACAATGACGTTTTGTTAAACATTCTAAACCGTTGTTAACTTTTAACAATTGCTAAGTCCATTGCTAAATTTAACGACGCGATCATCAGTCGGCCGTAAATGTTTCTTTCACACCCTGTATCTTAAAATTGGGCCATTTTCTAGCTATGTTTATAAAACATTTTTGTCTTATTTTTGGCCATGGCATGAGGCCATGAAATATATTGTTAGAATCCTACTGTATAGGTACACCTTATAATTGGAGGGTTCTCTTTGTTGACAAACTAATATATTTTAAAAACAAGAAGTTTCAAAACTAAGCTGATCTTAAAGCTGAAAGACATTAAATCCATACTACAGAATTAAAGCTGGCAGTCGGAAAATAAATTAGTCCAGACCACAGACATCGAAAACAGAAACCAACTCGCAATCTTCCGAGCGAATAAACTTTTAACATGGTTGCCAAATGATCCGGGCGACAAGTGCATATTAATTTGACAACGCCGTACCCTGGGTCAGCCGCTTTGTCTCGCTGGGACAGATTTCGAGGAACGGAGACCCGACATTGTTGGTGCTACGTTGCCAAGCTGATTTAATTTATTCCAGGTATATTTTCCTTTTATTCGTATTTTTCTGTCGCCTGCTTAGTCTGGGTACTTTCAGTAAAAATGTATTTCTTTGTCGTAACTACCAATATTCTTAACTGAAATAATACATACCAGGCGTTTTAGGGTACTAGTCAACTTTAGAATTCATTTGATGCCGACTTATTTTTGATATGAATAGTATCCAACATTCTTTAGGATAATTTTAAATGTAAATCAAATATATAGGTAGGTCGTTAAAATATAATAAATACAAATTTGTTTTTTCGTCATCTAACGTTATTTTACGTTTTCCGGACTTACAAAATTAATGCCCCGTTCTCGATTTAATTTGCAATAATTTTTCATTCGTGACTTACGGAGAACCATGGCAACACAGCAGTATCCTTGTTTGTTATTCAGGCGAAAGGACGAGTGAAATAACATGAGGGGTAAGGGATAATATCTAGGGACATCACCATGCAAAAAGAGATAGCTACTGAAATTCTGCGAAAGCCCAAACAGCCGAATAACAAAGTTTATACAGTTCAGAGGCGATAGAGATTCGGAAGGCCTCGTTCGAACGATCTAGGAATGGAAAAAACGGAGATTACGAGAGAGAAGTTTGGTGCTAGAGATTTTATCTTATGGTAAAAGGGAACTTTTAGTAGTTCCAAAGCGAATATTTCAGTGCGTTTCAAGTTTCTTAGCTCGACATTTTCCAAACAAGCAAGCCATTTACGAAAACGAAATTAAGGTTAAATTAGGATAGCTTAAACATTAATAAAAAATGTAAATTAATGAAAAGCTAATCTATTTTTTTATGTGGTAGAATAAATATATCTACTTACTCAAAGCTAATGAAAAATTTCGAAACAACACATAGAAAGTCAAAAAACTTATTTTTTACCTTGGGACAGTCCACGAAGGCTAAGGCCTAAGTACTAACGTACCGTGGATGTCTAAAGTGTGGTAATAGGGAGTTTATTCACACGACACTTAAATATTTGGAGATTTGGGGGAAAAGGAAAAACTTCTGAGGGTAGCAGGTTCCATAGTCTAAAGACTCTCGGGATGAAGGAACGAACAAAGTGGGAAGTTCAGGGCCTCTCAAGTTGGACTGTAAAAGGATGCATAAAAGTGGCACTACGTGTTGGTCTGTTGGAAGCTGCAAAAGATGGAATTATACTGGCCAACTTTTCGAGAGCAAATATATTATATATATATATATATATATATATATATATATATATATATATATATATATATATATATATATATATATATATATATATTATCAAACTCATATAAACCATAAGGGACCAAAATTTGTTATAAGCGAGTTCGTTTAAACGAGCCGTGAATTTATTTTAAAATCAATATGATTTTAGAAACTTTATAAAAATTTCATTAAAAAAAAAAACATAAATTATTTAAGTTATATTTTATCTATGTGCAACAGATATGTTATGACATAAATATACATACATATTATGTATAAACTAAAAATTAAGTTTTTAATCGAAAAAATAATACTAGATTGTTTTTTACGTGATACTAAAATATGTTTCTGAATTTTAGTTTGAATTAATTCTACTGCTTGAATACAATTATTATCCATATTATTACAGCGGACAAACTTATTCACAATGTCAAGTGAGTTTAAAGCATCTAAAGCTGAAGGTTCTGAGGATAATTCATTTTGATTTTCTTCCATTTCATCTAGTTCGTCAACAAAATCAATTTCTCCATTGCTTATAGAGGAAATTACATCTGCATCGGACGGAAACTCAGCAACAACTAAATTTTCATCAAGAGAGTCAAATTCATTTAAATTAACATTGTCAAATTCTGTAATTAAGTTTTCTTGGGCCCATTCTTGTAAACATGTGGTTTGATCCAGATCTTGAGCTCTTTGCCTCTCAATCCACAAGTTTAGAGGAAGTTTGTCTTCTTCATCAAAGTCAGGCACACTTTGAATTCCTGAATGTCAATTTGAAATGGTTGAAGTGCTTACCCGACCCCAAGCGGTTACTAACATCATAATCGCATTCAGTACTGAAATTTTAAAATCTGCGTTGCTGTCCAAAGTGGCGATTAATTTTAACAGAAGCTGTTGTCTGTAGTGAGATTTTAAACAACGTATTACACCCTGGTCCATGGGCTGCAGAACGAAGGTAGCATTTGGTGGCAAAAAAACTAGCTCAATGCACTTTAGGTTGGGTACTTTTGGATGGGCAGGACAGTTATCCACTAGAAGTAAAATTTTTCTCTTTTGTCCTATAAGTTCACTATCCCAATCTCTTAAAATTTTTGTTACAATTTCTGACGTGATCCATGCTCGTTTATTAGAAAAGTAACTTACTTGAAGA
Organism: Listronotus oregonensis; assembly: GCA_019359885.1. NCBI lineage: Eukaryota > Metazoa > Arthropoda > Insecta > Coleoptera > Curculionidae > Listronotus > Listronotus oregonensis. Next base: position 19,669 of record JAHBCN010003019.1, on the reverse strand, counting down.
TATTGAACATTTTTAAAACATCTTGGTGAAGCTGACTTGCCAATAACTGTAAGTTTTCTTTTCTCAGATCCGTCCATATTTGCGCAAACAAACACAGTAAGGCGCTCCTTAGACAATTTCCCCCCAGAATATTTATCTCCTTTAAACTTTAAAGTTTTATCGGGTGTCATTTTAAAAAATAACCCTGTTTCATCTCCATTAAAGATATCACACTCTTTGTACTTTTGTTTAAGAGTTGGCCAAATTGTAGTAAGCCACTGGTTCGTAACGTCCAAAGATACGCTGGCAGATTCACCATAAATTTTTCCACTTTTTATATCATATCGTCGTTTAAACCGGTCAATCCAGCCCCTGGAGCATCCAGCTTTTTCCTCTAGCGCCCTTGGTTGTTCTTCTTGTGAGATTTTATTTTGGGACACATTTTGCACATTTTCTTAAACTCTGATGCTTTGGCTTGAAGAATGGGTCCAGAAATAGGAACGTTTTAACTTCTTTTTAAAGAAAACCACTTCAGAAGAGACTTATCGACTTCTGGCTTTGATGAACCCCGTAATTTTTTTAAGAAGGTGCATTTATATGCTGACTTTTGAGATATTTTTCTCTATTGGCCCATATCGTTGAAACAGTGGACTTTGGCAATTTATAATTCCTACAGATTGCAGCATTTGCGGCGCCATTCTAAATTTTATTTATTATCTCGATTTTTTGACCTAAACTTATTGCTTTGCGCTTGCTTCCTAACAACAAACTTTGTTCTGACATTGTAAAAAATATTAAAGATGCATTACTCTATCTTGGACAAATGCGTATTGAATTAACTTGAAACTGAATACGGACACGTATCGACTCGCAAAAAATCACGCGGTAAACGTTTCTAAACGTCACAGAATTGGTGGGAGAAAAGAGACGAAGGATCCTCGATAGTTCGTTATAACCGATAATAATCAACCTTCGGTGGGGAAAAATAGATCGCTATATCCGAGCGTTCGCTATATGCGAGTTCGTTATATCCGAGTACAATTGTATGTAATAATATAGGGTTTTTTCCAAGATTTTTAATTCGTTCGTTATAGCCGAGCGTTCGTTATATCCCATGTTCGTTATATCCCATGTTCGTTATAAACGGTTCGACTGTATATATCTTATATTATATATATTTTATATATATATATATATATATATATATATATATATATATATATATATATATATATATATATATATATATATATATATATATATATATATATATATATATATATATATATATATATATATATATATATATATATATATATATATATATATATATATATATATATATATATATATATATATATATATATATATATATAAAATATATAAAAAATTAAAATCTTGACCGATAATTGAATAAACAACTAAGGTTATTAGGGATTCGGTCTTTATGCCTTATTAAAAGTTAAACACTTTTAGCAGTCCCGGCTTTCGGAAAATTTATTTCCTTTTTCAAGGCTGCAATATGTAAAAAAAAAACCTTGGTTACATGAGATAAAGATAAAACCAATCATTTATTTTACCTTTTTTTTTTACGTTTTTTTTATTTTGATTAATTGTTGTTTTTGTTTGTTGTTGTCATTTTGGATGATTTTCTGTTTACTTTAAAAAATCCCCAAAAGTCCTTATTGCAAGCAGTTGTACCTTTGTTCTTTTTTCTGTGCGTTTTGCTGGATAGGGGGCGGGTTTTGGGCCAGCAATTCTGTTTTCCCTGTTAAAACACATTACACAAACCTACAAAAAAAATCACGTACACACATATCTACACACGAACACACCCTTAAGTGGAGATAAGGGTGGTCCATAAATTCACACAACTACTATACACCCCTTAGGGACAGCTGGGGATAAACAAAAATACATATTAACATACAAGTATTAACCCTTAGGTGAAGATGAGGGTAATAATGACAAGCCCACAAATACTCACAAACACACACACACACACACAACAACACCACACACACATACGCACGCACCACACACACACACACACACCTGAATCTTATTAACCTTAGGTACGAAAGGTTACAAAACAAAATTTCCTTTTTCACTATCTACCAGTTAATATTACATCGCAGGGATAACTTGTCTGACTTAAACTGCGGCTTGGAGAAACCATGACCTTAGATCTGGTATTCACACAATCGGAAGGATTTTGTTGAAAAAACAATAAACAAGTAAATAAATATCATCAGATTTACTATTTCAATAACCGTTCTATGTGATGGGGGTGGTGTACTTTTGTGTTTTCCCTTTTTTTAATTATGTGTGATGTTTTTTAAAGTTTTTTAAATTTATAATATGAAGTTCTCTGGTGTGGCTTAATTATTTTTCCCTTAACATGTTAGCGGTAAGTTTTTATGTTAGTCTTTTATCTCATGTAACCAAGGTTTTTTTTTTTTTTCATATTTAGCCTTGAAAAAGGAAATAAATTTTCCCGAAAGCTCGGGACTGCTAAAAATTTTAACTTTTAAATAAGGCATAAAGACCGAATCCCTAATAACCTTCCAGTTGTTTTTTTTTTTTTTTTTATATATATATATATATATATATATATATATATATATATATATATATATATATATATATAATATATATATATATATATATTAAAATATATATATATATATATATATATATATATATATATATATATATATATATATATATATATATATATATATATATATATATATATATATATATATATATATATATATATATATATATATATATATATATATATATATATATATATATATATATATATATATATATATATATATATTATATATATATATATATATATATATATATATATATATATATATATATATATATATATATATATATATATATATATATATATATATATATATATATATATATATAGTGAATTTCCTACACCTCGTCGGTGGGCAAGAGAAGAAATTCTTTCTTTAAGTGTGGCATCATTAATAAGACGAACAACTTATCTCTGAATGGAGTTAAGAATGCTTAGTGTTGTGGAAGTCGCCATTCTCCAGGGGTGAGAACAATATTCTAAAGAGGGTCTGAACTGGGATACATACATAGATTAGAAGGAGAGAAATTCTTTGTGGCTCAAAAAGGGAATCTAAGTTTTTTCTAACCTGCTGAGGCTATGGATGTAATGTGTTTGTGCCACTTAATGTTATTCTTAAAGGTAACACCCACAAGATTAAGCGATTCTTTGTTCTGCAGACTTGGCCGCTCATAGTTAACGGATGAGCATTGGCCGACTTTTTCGTGAGCGAACATGACTGTGTTTTGGAGGCATTAAACTGGATAAGATTTTTGGCGCTCCCGACTACTTTACGGTCCTGTGAAAGAGATATCTGCTTTGACCTGCTCTTGTTTTCCAAATCAACATTACAGGGTGGCTTAAGAAATTGAATATTATAGTGGGGGGTACTATCGTCAGCAAAACTATGGATAGGATTGGTTGTGGAAGAGAGAAGATCGTTGATGTGTAGAAGAAACAAGAGTTGTGCCAGTGCTAGGGGCACCCCAACATTATATGATTAGAAGCTGGAAGAATGACCATCTACAATAACTGATATACGTCGATTAGAAAGGAAACTGGAGAGCCAAGAACAAAACTTAGGTGAAAGACAGTAGAGAGGAATTTTGTTAAGAAGCCCATTATGCCATACAGATCAAAAGCTTTAGATAAAATGTCAAGAGCAACGATCTGGGATGCACCAAGAAACTCAAGGGACTTGTTCCAGTTGTGTGAGAAAGGAAAAAAGATCAACTGTGGATCTTCTGTAACGGAATTCATACTGTCTGTCATGTAAAATTTTGTGTTTTTCCAAATACTTTAAGATTTGGGAATAAATGAATTTATTACATACGTCTAAAATTTGCATAGGTTACAATAAAAAAATGGTTTATACATTTAGAATAATATTGTTTAAATACGAGTTTAAATATTATATATTATTAAGTCCCGAAAATAATTTGAATATTTCATATTTATTGTTAAAAAACCTAACATCAACATAAATAATAAAATTTTATTTTCATAATATTCCTAATTTTAAAACTAATGCAACCATTTATTTAGATTAATTCAGATATACATTTTTAGTAAATATTTTTTTTATCATTTCAAAAAGCACAATGTTTGCATTTGTTTAATAATTTAAAACTGTTTAAATACATATTAAATGACATTGAAAAGGATGGTCCTTGTACAATTATTGATGAACTTTAATCAACTATTTAAACGGGATTGGACAATAAATAGTTCTGTTTACAGTAATGTGATGTTTTAGGTTTTTTTTATTTAAATGATAATTATCTTTTTGTTGTCCTAGTAAATCTTGTAAATTTCAATTTAAAAAAATGTTTGGAATTACGTTCGTCTAGCACATTAGTTTGGAAATTTCCGTCAAGCTTTATTTAATAGGCATCGGCTTCTGCTTTAAATTTTGAAATAAATAATGCTTCTGATTTTTTGACTCTCATCAAAAAAAGTGGTGTGTGCTGGGTGTCGGAGTAAGATTTTCTGGCGTATTTTTTTCCGCTGAACACAAATCTAAAGTCAAAATTGGGGGATAAGCAGCAAAAAATCAAAAAGAGACCGACACGGTACATTTACCGGCAAATACCTGCTACCACGGAATGTTTGGACTACGGCTATATAAACTATAAGAGACACAAAGAAAATCATAGAACAAAAAAGAGCTTTTTAAAATATCTTTAAGAAAGTTTCATAAACATTTTTGATAAGATAAGTAATAAAGAAGATATAACAGAAATGTAATTTTGACAAAAAAATTCAGTCCAAAATAGATTTTTTTATTAATGTGATTTTTGTTGTTTTTTACAACACATCATTTATTTTATTCATTTGAATCCCAAATCACTTAAAATTTACAGAAAAAAATCCAAAAATAATTAAAAAAAAAACTTTTTTTTCAGAGGTATACCTTAAAAAATCCTGAAAATTCGGTTTTTTGATTATAAGTCGAAAAATATTGCATTAAGACAAAAAGAGTATATAACTTAAATTAAAGGTCTTATAAAAATACATAGTTTATGTCTCATAAAGTTTCGTGTATCTTTTATAGTTTTTAAGATATTGACGTTTTAAATTAAAAAAAATCGTTAATATCTTATAATACGCCTTTTCTTGATTATTTGCTGTTTGACCCCCAATCCCCATCTTAACTCGCCTCTTTCGAATCTCTTACGACACGGGCATTTTCCCGTAGAGTTGGAAAGCTGCACGTGTGCAACCTGTCCCCAAAAAAGGATCCAAAAGGTCCCTTCCAACTATAGACCTATATCTCTTCTTTCAGTTGTTTGCAAAGTAATGGAAAAATTAATTAATTCCCAAATTTTAAAGTATCTGGAAAAACATAAGATCTTACATGATAGACAATATGGATTCCGTCACAGTAGATCCACAGTTGATCTTCTTTCCTTTGTCTCACACAACTGGAACAAGTCCCTTGAGTTTCTTGGTGAATCCCAGATCGTTGCTCTTGACATATCCAAAGCTTTCGATCAGGTCTGGCATGATGGACTTCTTAACAAACTTCCTTCTTACGGTCTTCCACCTAAGCTTTGCTCTTGGCTTTCCAGTTTCCTTTCTAATCGACGTATATCAGTTAGTGTAGATGGTCATTCCTCCAGCTTCTACCAAATTAATGCTGGGGTGCCCCAGGGCTCAGTGCTGGCACCCACGCTGTTTCTTCTACACATTAACGATCTTCTCTCTTCCACAATCAATCCCATTCATAGTTTTGCTGACGATAGTACTCTCCATGCGAGTATTCAATTTCTTAAGCCACCGTGTAATCCTGATTTCGAAAACAAGCGCAGGTCAATGCAGATATCTCTTTCACAAGACCTCAAACTTATCTTGGATTGGGGCGCCAAAAATCTTATTCAGTTAAATGCGTCGAAAACACAGTCATGTTCGCTGTCGCGAAAAAAGTCTGCAAATGTCATCCCTCTATCCAGTTTGCAGAACAGACTAAATTGACATACCGCGTTGAACTTTGTTAACATACCGGTTTATTTCGCGAAGCGTAACGAGGAGGTTTCACGTCATATCATCATTACGTACCAGTATCTACCGTATCCCACTAGTAGGAAGTGTTAATAATGGTTATTCAATTTTAAATTTAAAATAATGAGGTTCGGCCTATGTTTTGGTTCTGTGATTTTTTTGTTATGGTTTAACACTATTTGGATTCAGATTTTTGGTTTATTAGTTAATTCCCAAATGGATGAATGAATACAATTATATTTAAATCATAAAGGAAAAATTTACTTGTTATAGTTGACTTGGAAACAGCTAATATCTTATTAAATGAAAAATTTGGTTTATATATTATCTTTTCGACTTATTTCTTAACTCTCCAAAGACCTTACATTTAAATTTAAACTTAAAAGTGTATTAAACCATTTGTAGTAAGTTGACATACGTAAACCGTTTCGTTTTTGCGAGGATAGGCGGGTTAAACACGGTTAGAATGGTGGGGAAAGAACTGCTATCAACCAGTAGTTTAAAACGGTAAGTCGCGAAAATATCCTTAGAGTCGTTTAATCTTGTCGGCGTTACTTTTGAGAATAACCTCAACTGGCACAAACACATTTCATCCATAGCTTCGGCAGCTTCAAAAAAGATTGGATTTCTCTTCCGAGCCAGAAAATATTTCTCTTCTTCCAATCTGTACACTCTGTATGTATCCCAAATCAGACCCTCTTTAGAATATTGTTCTCATGTCTGGGGAATGGCGTCCCCTACAACTTATCTTAGCATTCTGGACTCCATTCAAAGAAGAGCCGTTCGTCTTATTAATGATTCAACGCTCACTTGCCCACCGTCGAGCTGTAGGGGATCTGTCGCTCTTCTATAGGTATTTTCACGGCTTCTGCTCGGAGGAGTTGGCCAGTATAATTCCTTCTCTGGCAGCTCCCAACAGAGCAACACGTAGTGCAACTTTTATGCATCCTTTTACAGTTCAGTTAGAGAGGCCCCGAACTTCCCGCTTTCTTCGTTCCTTCATCCCTAGAGTGTGAAGACCATGGAACCTGCTGCCCGCAGAAGTTTTTCCTTCTCCTCCAATCTCCAAAAATTTAAGTCCCGTGTGAACAAACTCCCTCTCACCACACTGAAGACACCCACAGTACGTTAGTACTTAGGCATCAGCTTCGTGGACTGTCCCAAGATAAAAAAATGACTTCAGATTCGTGTTCAGCGAAAAAAAATACTTCAGAAAATCCTACTCCGACACCCAGCACACACAACTTTGTGTGTGTTTATTATTTAGAAATTAAAGTTGTGGTATATTTATTTGTGTTTTAATTTTTTTTAATTCTATACTAGTAAATTGGCTTAAACTTTTTGACCCCTTCCAATTTTTTTCTGGCGGCGGCCCTGCCCCCCTCTCCTTAAGGTGTGATGTAATTTATGGATGGTCCCTATAAAAAATTGAGTTGATTTATTTTGGCGTAACCTTCAACTTTTTAAATTGTCGAAAATGTTGTGAATTGGGGCTTTCTTTATGCGACATGCATCAAATCCGTTGGGGGCGTATTTCATAATGCTATTATTTATCTAGCATCTGTGCAAAAATTATCCAGTTATTTATAAATAATTACATAACATTACGAATTTGAAATGTTGAGGTTCTAGGTCTCGTGAAATGCCCCTATATTTTTATAGGTCAATATATTTTTCGATCTTTGCATTATAAAATCTTATCAGTTAAATAAAAAGAAAGAGTTATTTTTTAAATTACTTATACATCGTTAAATTGACGTGTTTTATTGTTGTTTTACGCATGACACATCTAAAACGCCCGAGTTATCAGAATCTTTGTAGATAAAAAAATTGTTGGTTATTGTTAATTTTATAATTTAAAGCAGGGACGGATGACTATAATATTTACTAAGTGGAATCGGAGCTCGTCAATAGCTGAATTGTAATCCTGATCCCATAGTTTCAGTCGCGAAATCATCGCTTTATAAGGGTCTATAGGCTTAATAAAAAAGGGTCCTAACGATCTTACCAAAACCTCCCTTTTTTCTTTGTAACTAAAATACCAATAATAATTTTGAAAAATCAGCTGAAGTTAGTTTAGTTACTTTTAAACCTTCTTTTCTCGGAAGGCAGTTTACATACATATTCCTACGTCAACATCTGGTCATAGTAAGATTCGAACTTTAAAAAGCCCTGTCGTTCTTGGAAACGTTAAACTACTATCGTTGTCTAAACGTTCATATTACCAAGTTCTGAGCAACTTTCAAAAAAAGCCCTGCGTTCTGAATCTAAACTACCTACCCTCTGTTAAACTTAATAAATTTGCAATAATTTGCGGGATTTATTCTTGTTTTGTAGACTCGCGTTTCGTACACCTCAAATCTTTTCCCCAAATATTTTTGTTTCGTACACAAAATTAATTATTCAGTTTTCGACATCTTGTTTCGTACACCAAAAACTGAGGTAGGTTCCTGTTTCTGATGGTTCGTAAAATATGGTAAAATGAATTAAAACTAATTTTATTACTAAATATCAAACTATTTATTACCATACATATAAGCTGCAGAAATATAAAATATTTATTTGGATAAAAGTGATATTAAAATCATCTAATAATAAAATGTTTTAACTATCTACCTAAACGGAAAAGTTTACTGTTTCAAATTTTGGTTATTTATCACGTCTAAAATATAGTTGGGGAAAATAAAAAGCCGCCCTAACCAGAACTAACCATGACCGACCAGAACTAAGGGCTTTCGAATTTGTCTAAATTATCCCTACGTCGAAGTTATTAACAAAATTTTAATAATCTTCAATATGATATTTATTTGGTTGGTTATTTGGTTCGTCACAATATGTACAAAACAAGAATATTTTAGGTAAAGTTATGAAGTGTAACGAACCTAGAAAACAGTATTTGCGGTTTTTGTACTGGGGGCATTGTAAACACTTGTAAACCTTTATTTCTATTTCGTATTTACTACCCACCCTTTGCACATGCTGACATTCACAAGGAGACACCCTCGTCTTACATAAGTCCCTTGCACCTGTGCGACAGCACCTTATCTCTCCCCTACTTTTGTTTTGATTGACATTACCCGTATGCGGTCTTGGAATACGTTCTTATTTTTTTCTATGGCCTTGGGGTAGGAAAAGAGGGAATTTACTTTGTTTGATGAGTCATCTAAATCAATAATATGTTGTAGGGTGTGAGCTCGATTCTATACAGAAGTGATATTTAGATTTGGGACCGTGTTGAGGTTGACTTGATTAAATCAAGTAAAATCCGTGTTTGGACTTTTTTATTTAATAAATCTAATGTTGGCAAATGTGTAATATGAAAGTTGTAGGGGCAAATCTGAAGAGTTCAAACATAATTTTGGTTATTATACAGAATGCATCATAAAGACGTGGCAAACCATAGTTATGATTTTTTAAATAGGACACCCTGTAATTGACTTGATATTTCAATTCCGTTTAAAATTCTAAGCAGTTTTTATTAAAAACACTATAGGCTAAAATTCACTGGTTTTGGAACTAAAGATGTTTAAAAATTAAATAATTAAAATAATAAATGTTGATGTAACAAACTTAATTTTTATTTTAACAATAAAACAGTAATAATTTAAGATAACATATTAATTGTCACACTTTACGTTATGCCCCTGGCTCTGCACGCACTCTTGATAACAAGTTTCCAAATGTGCTATTGAATTTTCTATGAAGCGAGAATTTGTTTGATTGAATACGTTAACTTTATGCCTAATATTATTTTTTATGACATCAGCATTACCTAGGTCCTGTTGGTAAATTAATTTTTTTTATATATCCCCATAAATAGTTGTTCATTGGCGTCAGATCCGGACTATTAGCTGGCCAATAAATTGTCCCGTTCATCTAATAAGTTTTTTACTTGTCGAACAACATGCTGTGGAGCTCCATCATGTTGGAAAACTAAACTGCGATAATGCTTTAGCGGCAAATTTTCTAGCACGTCTGAAAGCTCGTTCATCAAAAATTCGTAATATACTTCAAATCCCCCAAATCCCCCCTCAGATACGGCCCTAATAGTGGTTATTTTAGTACATTAATTTCCATTTTTTATGGAAGGTCACTGACCATTTAACCCCATGGAGAAACTACCACTGTTAAAATGTAATTTAAAAGTAACTTTGAAATAACAATAGCAGTATTCCGTTTTACTGCATTAATATATTTTTCATGTGGTCATAGAGAACAAGAATAATACAAAGAAAACATTTTGTAATTACAGCTTTATATGTCGGTCATTATATTCTCATTAGGGAAAAGTACACAGAAATTCGTAGTGCAGGTGGCTTTTATTTGTTTTCCCGTAAAAAAAAAACATTAAATTTTATTTACATATTTTATTCTGAATGGCTATTATAAAATTTAGTTTGATCCAAAAACATGTCAAATCTCTGCCTTTGCCCATTAAAGAACCATCTGATAAATATCTTCTTTAGAAAAAAATAGTTTCGGCGTAATTACGATTTAAAGTTCACATCGGTCGCTTTAAATTTGACGTTAGACCACAAAGACTTGTGACCACACGGGGTCTGCTGAGTTCCAATATTACAGTTTTTTTGCTCCGATAATTTATTACATTCAGAACAAAAACAGAAAATGTATCGCCTTCAACTAAATATACAAGATAATAAATGTAAAGGGTAATTACAGCGTCAAAATCAGTCTTAATTAACAAAAAAATAATAATTTTTTCTGAAAACGCATTAAAGAACCAAAATCTGTTCATTATTGTTTGAGAAAGACACCTAGTTGTTCAGGTATTATAGTATTTTACTTTTCTAATAAACAAATAGAAGTGATAGTATAATAGTGGAACTTAGTCGCAGTGCCTTGTGTCGATCAGGGATTGTGAATATGTGTGATAAGCGTGTCGGAATATCGTTTTCGCGCGAAAGTTTTATATTTAATTTCTAAATGTTTGTACTCTGTTAAAAAAATACGTATAAACAAAAGTGGAAGAAGTTTTATTTAGGTATAAAGAGTTATTTTTAGCTATTTAAAAAAATATGTAAAAGGGGCCTATTATATGGATATTTTGGTAAAGAATAGGAATAGTGTTAGCAACAATATTAGCTTAAATTGTTGCACGAATGTAGTTTGAAAGGTGCAAAATTGTGTCCAAATGAGACGATTAGATATGAAAAAAAAATATGCCTTTATCAAAATACTAAGGATGAGGTAACTTTTTGGTATCGATCGATATCGGAAGGAAAATTGTCGATATGTCGGCCAATATAAAATAAAGAACTATTGATTTTTATGATTATACGAAATGTACCTTATAAACAAATTAAAATAAACTTTCGCAATAGAACAGTCATATTTTCAATTAAACTAAACCTATAAAACGGCTTAAGAAGCCGCGTAAGGAAACGTATTTTAGAAATCGAGATGAGATAAAGAAAAAATTGTCGACATCTCTGATGCCGCTAGGTGGATACGCAGCTTTAAAAATGTCAAGGATTCGATTAAGCGCTCCGTTTTCCTTCCCTTTCGACTTTCACCTAATACGGCAGGCGATTGGAAGCTTAGGCATTTTCGTGGAAAACAACCGCAGTGGCGCGGAAAAAACGTGATTTTGCTCGTAAAAATCTAAGGGGAATTCGCCGTCAATTAATGGGGTCTTCTTCTGGGGTTAGACGCTGTTAGTGTAGAAGGCATAGATCCCTGATACGTTTTCCGCCGTGCACGACGTTGTTTTCCAGTGGCGTGGGCAGTGTGTAATTGTGCTTTTCATGGTTAAAACATCAAAAAAGATTAAGTTTGAAAAAATTGGAATTTCTTGGGGCTCCAAGCTCGACATCCAGATTTTCCACCGACGAAGCCCAGGAAAGCTCACGTTGCGACATCGCTTCGTGTAACTGGGAATGGGTAAGTTGGTACATTGTTTCCAAAGCAGACAGAAGCCAAAAAACAAAGAAAGAAAAACGCAATAAAGCGCTGCGTTTTAGTCACTGAAGGATACGTTATAGGGAATACTATAATAACCTTGTATATACAGGGTGATTCATGAGGAAATGTCAATACTTTAGGTACGTAGTCAGGGTTCAAAAATAAACATAAAAGTCCATACAAATATGGGTCCGCAAGGCCTTCGTTTCCGAGATACAGGGTGTTCACCACAGAGCTGACATGTGCTTAGAAGTAAATGGTGGAATTTTTAAAAATTATAAAATCTAGCTTATGTTATGCCGAACATAATTTAAAAACAATAATTTTATTGAACATTAAAATACACATTGTTTAATTATACATTTTGTTTTATTTTTTTTTTAAATTTTAATGTAATAAAATCAGATGCGTCGTAATTTTTTAAAATATCTTGAAAACGGTTACTCATATCAACTTTTAACAAGTATACCTTTTTGTCGTAAAAATGACTAAACAATTATTTAATTTACTTAAAAATGTAACACAGGGCCTTACCAAAAAGTTGTGATTGTTCAAAATAGTAAAAAGCCGTACTAAGATTAGATTCGAACTCGTCATACCAAAAAACCCCCGGATACCAATTTTTAATCCAATATTTCCATTATCATAGATTTTATTTAAAAAATTGAGAAATTGAATGAAAATTTTAACACTCTGTATTTCGAAAACGAAGGCCTTGGGGACCCATATTTGTATAGGCTTTTATATTTATTTTTGGACTCTGACTACGTACCTGGGGCCCGATTCTGTAAACAAATTTTTTGACATTCCTTTTCTCTATCGCTTTCGAAACAGTGACAAACTTATGAATTACCTTTAAGGGCAACAAGGACATGTGATCCTTATTTTGACTTTCCCTTTTCTTATATTTTTACAGAATCCCAGCTCAGAAGTATTATCATTTCTTTATGAATCACCCTGTATATTATATATCTAAAATTATCCCAAGTTAAAATTGGTTTAAAAAATAATTTTTGGCAAATAACTTTGGGTGTAACAACAGACATTTTTAATGTTTACGAAATATCTTTGTTTATTTAATGTTCACAAATAGCACTTATGATAAATTTGTTATCTTTCAAGTAGAATATGAATTATTTTTAAAAGATCTGTTAGCTTTCAACAGCATTACCGTGACCCAAATTCTTGACATATCCGTGTCGTTAAAAAAATCGTAATTTGTGTTTTGCACGTAACAAAGTCTATACAGCACTGATCTAGTTTAACTAAAATCACTCTTTGGCGTTACAAGCTTTTTAAATATTTAGTGATTTAAAAACGTTTGTATTTTGGCGTTGAAATGATGATTGGTGATTAAAAAATTAAATCGACTTAAAAAAATTACTTGAAATCAAACAAAAATTATATCCACCAAATTAACCAACAAAAACGAAATTAAAAGTAGGTACAAGACAAATTAGGGGTCCTTAATTTTTATGCATTTAAAAATTGCGTATATTAATATACTGCTAAGCGGCACCTCTATTTAGATATTTAGATATTAAATATGAATTATTGTAATAATTTAATATTTAATATTATTTCATTATTATAATTATTATTTTATTATTATTATAATTATTAATTATAGATCATTCAGATATTAGCTACAATTCTTGATACAACTATTTTTCTTAAAAAATTGATAGCTAGCGAGATATTCGCAAAAAATGTATTTATTCCAATTTTACTCCCATGAAAAAAACTGGTCAAGTCAAAAAAGGACTTGGTCCAATTTTAGATCTCAGTAATGTATTTGGTGGGATATACATGAAATACTTTCCTATAACTGGGTAGTAGCGTCTCCACAACTATTACCAAAGCTCCCTCATTAGTAGGTATTTCCACTGTTCCTAGTCTGAAACCGATACAGTTTCTTCCATTAGATTACCAAGAGATGATACTGTCATGCATTTCCATTTCTGTGTAGTTTATGTGAAGATGCCCCAAACTCTTTACTTTGTGGATTCCTTTATTTCTGTAGTATGTAGAACTGCTATTTTTAAGGGTGTTTCTTCTTGAAACCCCCAAATTATTAGCAAGTCTGATGCTGCTGCCTTTTTCTTTATTCACAAGTAAAGTAAGAGGTAGTTGATTAACCACCTCTTTGCTCACTCAAGTACTGTACTACTGTGGTCAAAAACTAAGGTGAATTTTGTTATAAAAAGAAAAAACTTTATTTAATCTTCCAAATCTATTTCGTCCCTTCAAAATAATCCCCCTTCGATAAAGTACACTTGTGATAACGTTTCTTCCAGTCCTCAATGCATGCCAAATAGTCGTCTTCAGGTATGGCCGTCAATGCACCTAGCGATTCACGTTGAATCTCTTCAGTCGACTCAAAACGGTGTCCTCGAAGTGGTGTTTTGAGTTTTGGGAACAGCCAGAAGTCACACGGAGCTAAATCAGGCGAATACGGCGGCTGAGCAACGATTTGAGTAGAATTTTTGGCCAAAAAGTCTTGAATAACCAATGCATGTGTGAGATGGTGCATTATCGTGATGCAAAAACCAAGAGTTGTCTCGCCACAATTCCGGCTGTTTCTGGCGAATAGTTTTACAAAAACGACGCATAACATTTAAATAATACTCGGAATTGACTGTTTGGCCGGGTGGAAGGAATTCATAGTCAACTACGCCACGATAATCGAAGAAAATAGTCAATATAACCTTGATTTTTGAACGACTTTGCATTGATTTTCGTGGCCGTCGTTCACCTTTTGCACGGTATTTACTCGATTGGTCGGTTGTTTCCGGGTCGTACGCATAGATCCAAGTCTCATCACCAGTAATAATGCGTTTTATAACGTCCTAATAGTTGGCAAGCATCTCTGTACAGACTTCTCTGCGTCGATCTTTTTCCATGAAATTGAGAAATTTTCGCACCAAACGTGATTTCACTTTTCTGAGACCCAAATGATCCTTCAAAATCGCTTGAATCGATCCATATGGTATATTTACCATATCCACAAGGTCTCTAATAAATTATAATTATCGTCGATTTTAAAGCACTAAATCCTTCACTTTCTTGATGTGTTGCTCGTCAATTGGACGACCTTATCCAAAGCGTTCCAAATCAGCAACATGTTCTCGGCCCTCTTTGAAGTCCTTATACCACTTATACACATTTTTTTGCGACATGGTATCATCGCCGAATGTATTTTGTAGCATTCTGAACGTTTCGGCACGAGAAATTTTTCTTCCGCAAGTAAAATTTAATCGCACTTCGTTGGTAAACAAAATCAGACATTGTAAAAATCGCCAAATTAACTCAAATTTTTACCAAATGTTACTAGCACTAGTACCAACTTAAAAATAAAATAATTTGCCCAAATCGGCATGCGCGGAAAGTTTAAATGAAATATTTACCTTAGTTTTGATCACAGTAGTATATTTTTAGCGCAATGCTTCTTGAGTTTAAATTAAATAATGAAGACTCTTTTACCATTACGGCTTTAATTACAGCTCACTAAATTCCCTGTACGAACATAAAGTATTCATAGACGCGACGTTAAATACCTGTAAAAAATAGCTCTTTAATTTGTACCAAATCAATCGGATAAATCGGTTTGCGCCATCACACAAAAGAGTGATTGATGAATGAAAAACAAAACAATAACGGTGATTTGTCACGGACATGACAAGTTTTTAATTAAGAAGAGTCGTCCCTGTCACACCGTTGGATTCGCCTATTAACGAAATTGGTCTTTCGGGTTGTGATTGTTTGTGGCACGGCATAATTTAGTCGTGGTTTGAGGCAAACTACAAAATAGAAATTTGTACTCTAATTCAAAATAAACTTCGGTGACTAGGAGTCTTTTTGTTACTAATAATCATAGACCCATAGCTAAGGATTATAAATAGCAAAAAACATTATTAAAAGCGTGATTTGAAATGTTAAAATGACGAAATTTATCGGACATGACAAGAAGCTTTAAAAAAATCACTAAATTTGACATGTATATCTTCAGTATTTTTAGAAATAATTTTTTTAATGGAACACTATATTGTATTACCAATAAAATATCTATAAAAATAAACACATTTTGTGCCTATATTTGTGATGGAAAATTTCGGGAAATATATATTTGGAAATATTTCCTGAAATATAACTTTGGAAATATATGGATATATAGAAATAAAAATTACAAAACTCAAAAAGCTATACATTTAATGAAAGTAGGTAATACCATAAATGATCAGATTTAGCCGGATATGAGTGATTTGAGAAACGAGTTAAATTTCCAAAGTATTCAAAACCAGGCAAAAATATCTGTCTCAAAATCCAGGTACGAATGGTATTTGGTATGACAATTCTGCGAATAAAACAAAGTTAAAAGCAATATAATAATTAATCAACAATACAAAATACAGTCACTACTGAGGTAACAATGGCCGCACGATTGATAGAACCGTAAACTTACCGATTTTTTAGCCAGTAACTTTTTTCCTCTTATCCGATAGCAAATTTCAATTTTTGACATTGCAAATGGGGTTATAAGTGGAATGAGCATCCAAAAGTTAAAACTTAAAAACCATTAAGATAAATTAAATATTAAAAATACAAATAAAAAAGTGAAATTTCTATAAAATATACATATACATACGACCACGAGACACAAGCTGTGCAACTTGATCAAGAGGCATATCTTTATCAATATCATCCACACCTTGAATATTGTATTCAGCATCAATGCCCATGGGTGTGCAATTAAACTTTTTCTAGAGCAAGCAGTAGCCAACAAGCAATATAATCGGTTCAGCAAACTCAAAAATATTAACACCTTTAAAAGACTTCAAAATAAAATTATTAAATGTATTCATAAATTACCATATCTTGAACCAACAATTAATTTGTACAAACCAAATAATTATTTTGATATTAATCATATATATAAATTAAAAACATGTATATTCATTCATTCCCTGAAATTAAAAAGAAAAAAAATCAAATATCATACTTAAAAATATTAGTAACTCATGGGCATAATACTAGAAAACAGATTTATTAGAAACTATTCAAATAAAAAGTAATTTTGGAATGAGATCAATACTTCATAACGGAATAAAATATACAATAATCTACCAATAAGAATTAAAAAAAATTAAAAAATTATCACTGTTTAAAATACATATAAAAAAATATTTAAAATTAATTTGACTGTTTTATTAATGAGTTCTTTTAAAGTTAATATATTGTTATATTTTTTTATGTTATATTCCTGTAATAAACTGTATAGTTGGTTGGGAATTAAATCAATAAATAAAATAAATCAATAAATAAATAAATCCCCGAGATCAATATATAAATAAATCCCCGAGATCAATATTTTATTATTTGTAAACGTAATAAATACGTACTTTTGGTAATTATTTTCTAGTGTGAAATTTGTGCTGCACAAAAGTACAAGAAATATGTAAAAATCTTGGTTCTAAGGTTAAAACGCATTCTTATATTTTCTTTCGATATTTTCAATATTTCCAAGACACGTTCGATAATTTCCAATATTTCCATTTCCATGGAAATATTTCCACTGAAAGTATTTCCGTTTACAACACTAGTCTATCTTTAATAGTTTTGGAAACATGGGCATTTAAATTTGAAAAATACTTTTTAATTTTCATCATATTTATGTCACAATCTCCTTAATAAACACATGTAGTTTCCATATATGTGTTTATGTAATGTTTTCGCAGGAGATTTGTTCATATAATCTCATTCAGTCTTCAGGTAAGTCGATTAATTTTTCAATTATACCCGCAACTGTAAACAGTAAGCTCACAGCTTATAGCTTATACAAGCTTTAATGGAAATTAAACATTATTTTGCAGATTTGGATGCTCATATTTTTGAAACTGTTAAAAGTCGACATATCAAATGTGATACTTTTTAAAGCTCTTTAAAGTTTTTTTAATGTTGATACAATATACAGAGTTTCAATAAAAACATATTTTACTATTAAACTTATGTCGATGCCATATTTCAGAAACTATTAAAGATAAATTTATTCAATTTAGTGTTTTTTATGAAGCTTTTTGGAAGATTTGTTTTAATGGTGATACAGTTTGCATGGTGTTTCATTTAGAAAATGGCTATCTTCATATTAAACTTAAAAACACGATTGTCGGGGGTAAAAAATGTTACTAACTTGCTTCTTTAAACAATTTTAAAAATTGACCTATATCAAAGCTACCAATCGCGAACCCTTAGTTTATTATCATCTTATTATAATTTAGGCGATTAGTTTAAAAACCGGCTCATTTCACATTTTTGGCATTTTTTTTATTTTTTCAAGTTCTTAATGCATTGCATCTACTAGCAAACTCGTTTTGACCAAAAGCGACTCAATCCAGTATAAATGCATTTAAACTTGTGAATTTAATATAAAATCGGGTAAATCCAAGAACGTTTTTTGTGTCTCCGTAAAATTTTAAAAAATAGATGGAGTCGGTTTTGAAACTCTTCCCCTCAATTTAGCTTTTTCGGCTTTAAGAGAAAAACCATCAGAATTTTACGTAAGTTCGCTTATTCGCTTAAGCTTTTTCCAGTTTATTTAAAATAATTTTAACACAATTGCATTAAGGGGTTATTCTGACCAAGAAGCGTCTTTTGACGGTCGACAAAAAAATGCTATTTTAACTATCCATTTTTTTATCATTTATTTATTTTGCGTTTTAAGAGTTCACAAAAAAAAAATTAAATTATATATTTTACAAAGTTACTCGCTGTTGAAGTAGGGGAGATAACACAAGATTCAAGCCAGGAATCTGTTGGCAAGCTGCAGATTTTTTTTAGGACAAAAAAATTCAGCAGGTTATTAAGAGAAACCTGCACGTGACAGTGCCAAAATCGGTATAAATCTTATAAAGACGCACGAATTTGCGATTCCTAAAATTGCCGTTCGGCACTGGGGCTAACCGTCAGGAGCGACTATTCAGAGAAAGATATTCCAGCGTGATACGCATGCGCAGTCTTTTAAATACGTCCCCGCATTTTCACGTCTGAAATATAATTGTTCAAAAGCCCTAAGTTCTAGTCGGTCATGGTTAGTCCTGGTTAGCAAAGCGGCTTTTTATTTTCCCCGATTATATTTTAGACGATTTTTTACCCTTCTGGTCATCTGAAAAATAAAAAAAGGTAAATTCTTTATCATTAAAAAGGTCTTCGATTTTTTTCATTATTTTTTTAAGTTTTTTAGATTTTGAAAAAATAGTAAAAATTAATATTTTCGATTTTTTGTTGGTTTCTGCCATAGTAGGATATGTAGAGAAAATTCGTCAAATTCAGAAAAATCGGTCAATTACTCGAGATTTTGTAACAAACATTTTGAAAAAAGTAGTTTTGAGAAAAACGCGTTTCAAGTCTTAAGTTTTAGGCAGTCTAACAGATAGAACGGTACAGGGTCTTTGATTATATTTACATGGCATCTGTAGCCTTTATTTTTAAAGATAGAAAAAAATGTTTCATATAAAAATTTTAGGTTCTTTTCCAAGTTATAAATAAAAAATTATTGGATAAAAAAAATGGAAAAATATAGGCAACTTTAACTTTTTTAAATGGAACATCCTGTATATTATGCACTACAATATCTCTTTTTGCTGATTTTCTGTTTCTTTCTGGGACCCC
>JAHBCN010003018.1:81461-122663 GCA_019359885.1 Listronotus oregonensis | reverse complement strand
CGTTCCATTTTCCAAGATTCATATGCCTGTTTCGTTGCTGTTATCGTCTATTCCTTTGATCCGTCCCGTTCCGAGGCTCGTCGTTTTGCTTCGTAAAAAAAGGTTTTTTACAAGGTAGGGTTGTTGGCCCTACGCTCAACCTTCCTCCTTTATCCGGGCTTGGGACCGGCAACGGTGCTTACTAAGCTACTCAATCCACCCAGTTTCCACCGCAGGCGGAGTTAAAATATATTGCATCTGCGATGCAAAATATTGTTTACGGATGTATCTCTTTTTTCCGTAAAGATTTATATCTGCACTATAGTTTACATTAAGAAAATTTTGGGAGTCAGCAACGCTTTTTTAGTATTTTTTTAGCAAGACTTTTAAAAAAAACACTTAAAAAAAATCCTTTGCATTGCTTACTACATTGGTAAAAAACATTTTGCATCGCGATGCATTTTTTATTGTTTATTCCGTCCCTTGTAAGCGCAAGTGATTTTTGTTACCGTTGAGTCTACATTAGGAAAAATTTTAGCGCCTGCTAGCTTTTTTGGTTATTTTCTAAAAGACTTTTAAAATACCCAATATCATTAATAAAAACAGTGCATCTTACATTGAAAAAATCTTTGCATTTCTGCAATGTTTTTGTTATAAATATTTCTTTATCCAAGACTTTTAAAAAAACACCTAAAAAATATCATATGCATTGCTTACTACATTTCTTAATATTTCTTATCTATGCCTCCTTTTATTGCTAGTTCTTCTTTTATAATTATGATGATCTTATTTTCCGTTAAGTCTACATTAGGAGAAATTGTGGGTGTTGGCTTTTTTGGTGTTTTTCTAAAGAATTTTAATTTATAACACGGCTTTTAAAATAACCCATATCATTGATATAAACACTGCACCCTACTTTAAAAAATACCTTGCGTTCCTGCAGTGTTTTTGTGTTAAATATTTCATTATCTAAAAAAACATTGGCCCAAGTACTAATACGAGTTCACGGTTGTCTACACGCAAAAAGAAAAAATAAGAACGTCTGCGACGCGTTTTTTTTAGGTTCTTTCTAACTAGACTTTTAAAATATCATATTAAAATAAATTAAGGTATTTTCTCCTAGACTCCGAAAAAAATGCTTTTGTAATGCTTATTTGGATAATTATATTGTTCTTTTAAATACTTGAAGGCTACCTTATGATATACTGCTGTTTACATACATATAGAGAAAATCAACGCTTTTTTGTTGTTTCCTGTGGTAGAAAAATTGCATCTGCGATGCTTTTTTGTAAAATTATATCATACAAAGCCAGTAGCCGTGATGATCCTTTAATAGCACCTAGGCAACAATTTTCCCTGATCGTGTACCTCAGCACATACAGAAAACACTTTTACGCACCAAATCTTGAAGTGACTGCCTACTTGCAGATCATGGATCCGGAGTTCTGTACTTCTCCCTTCGTAAAAGTACAGCTGTCGTGATTCTGTGCGGAAAAAAGTCGATCATCACTTGTACCCCAAGGAGCTACTTATACTGCAATCGTAACAAAAAGTGTCATACCTGCATAGTCCTAAATCTGTCAACATTAAGATTAAATTGTGGCGTCTGCGACGCTTTTTTTGATGTGTTTTAACTAGACCTTTAAAATAACCTAAAACTATTATTTTTACACTGCTTTCTATAAATAAAAAATTAATTTGGCATCTGCGATGCTTTTCTAACTAATTATCTCCTTTCCCATAACACCCATAAGATACTATTAATAAAGTATTGTCTATTATAAGAAAGAAATATGGCGTCTGCGACGCTTTTTTACTACTTTTCTAATCGACCTTCTAGAATAAGCTAAAAGAATAAATTAAACAATGCTTTTTAAACTAAAAGGCTAGTTTTGGCATCTGCGATGCTTTTTTAATAAAATATCCTATGGTCCAGAAAAACGGTTAAAGACTTCTAATGCACTACTATCTACATGAAAAAAAATAAAATAAAAAGATTTGGCGTCTGCGACGCTTTATTAAAATTTTTAAACCGAGCTTTTAAAATAACCTAAAATAATATTTTAAACAGTGCTTTTAATATTCAAAAGTTATATTTGGCATCTGCGATGCTTTTTTAAATCATTATCTCTTTATTTATAGTAACAGAGTTTTTGCAGATACGACACTTTTTGTTAATAAGACAGTGTGCTTGTATGTACTATAATCTTTACGCATGAAATAAAAAATATTGGAGTCTGCAATGCTTTTTTTTTTCGTTTTCTAACTAGACTTCCAAAATATCCTAAAATAGTCATTTATTCACTGCTACCTATAATTAGGAAATGTACTTGGCATCTAGGAAGCATTTTTAAATTTTTTTTTATTAATATGTTACTGCCTACTTTACGAAAAAAATGTGGCGTCTGCAATGCTTTTTTTTCGTTTCTAATGAGACTTCCAAAATATTCTAAAATAATATTTTAAACAGTGCTTTTAATATTCAAAAGTTATATTTGGCATCTGCGATGCTTTTTTGAATCATTATCTCTTTATTTATAGTAACAGAGTTTTTGCAGATACGACACTTTTTGTTAATAAGGCAGTGTGCTTGTATGTACTATAATCTTTACGCATGAAATAAAAAATATTGGAGTCTGCAATGCTTTTTTTTCGTTTTCTAATTAGACTTCCAAAATATCCTAAAATAGTCATTTATTCACTGCTATCTATAATTAAGCAATGTACTTGGCATCTAGGAAGCATTTTTAATAAATTATTTACTAATATGTTACTGCCTACTTTACGAAAAAAATGTGGCGTCTGCGACGCTTTTTTGGTGTTTTTTAACTAGAACCTTAAAAACACCATCAGCAGTTATTTTGCTTTCTACATTTAAAAATATAATTTGCATCTGCGATGCTTTCTTTAAATTATTATTTCTTTTTCTTAAATTAGCATGAAAAACTAATAAATAACTTCCCTTTGCTTTAAGAAAATATTGTGACGTCTGCGGCGTTCTTTTTTTGGTATATTTTTATTTATAATTCCAAAAGACACTCAAAAAATAATTTTGCTTTCATCTGTTTTTTTTTAGTATTATTTATCCCAAACTTGAAATTGCATTAAACAATCATTTTCAGTGTTCTGTTCGATAATATTTGCATTCGAAGCAAATATTAGCGACTTTAAAAACCTAAAAAAATATCATATTTTGCATCTGCGATGCCTCCTTTTTTTATAAGTTATTCAGTTTTTTTATAATCATGAGTGACTATTGTTACCGTTAAGCTTTTTTGGTGTTTTTCTAAAAGAATTTTAATTTATAACACGGCTTTTAAAATAACCCGTATCAATAATATAAACACTACATCCTACTTTAAAAAATACCTTGCGTTTCTGCAATGTTTTTGAGTTAAATATTTAATTATCCAAAAAAACATTGGCCCATGTATTAATACACGGTCGTCTACACACAAAAAGAAAAATACTTTTAAAATATTATATTAAAATAAATTTTTGTATTGCTTTCTAGAATCCAAAAAAAATTGCTTCTGTAATGCTTGTTTGGATAATTATATTGTTCCTTTAAATATGAGAAGGCTACCTATTGATATACTGTTGTTTACATACACATAGAGAAAATATGGCGTCTGCAACGCTTTTTTGTTGTTTCCTGTGGTTTAAAAATTGCATCTGCCATGCTTTTTTGTGAAATTATGTCATACAAATCCAGTACATGAAAAAAATAAAATAAAAGATTTGGCGTCTGCGACGCTTTATTAGAATTTTCTAACCGAGCTTTTAAAATAACCTAAAATAGAATTTTAGATAGTGCTTTTAATATTCAAAAGTTATTTTTGGCATCTGCGATGCTTTTTTGAATCATTATCTCTTTATTAATAGTAACAAAGTTTTTGCAGATACGACACTTTTTGTTAATAAGTCGTGCAGTGTGCTTGTATGTATTATAATTTTAAAGCATGAAATAAAAAATAATGGCGTCTGCGACACTTTTTTTTTCGCTTTTTAATTAGACGTCCAAATATCCTAAAATAGTCATTTATTCAGTGCTATCTATAATTAAACAATGTACTTGGCATCTAGAAAGCATATTTAATAAATTATTAATATGTTACGTTAAAAACACTTTTAGCAGTTATTTTGCTTTCTACATTTAAAAAATATATTTTCCATCTGCGATGCTTTTTATAAATAAATATTTTTTTTTTTTAATTTGCATAAAAAACTTGTAAATAACTTCCCTTTGCTTTAAGAAAATATTGTGACGTTTGCGACGTTCTTTTTTTGGTATATTATTATTTATAATTCCAAAAGACCCTCAAAAAATAATTTTGCTTTTATCTATTTTTTTTATTACGTCAAGCTTTGAAATTGGTATTATACAATCATTTTTACATGTTTTCTGCATCCGTATACAATACTTTGCATCTGCGAAGCAAAATATTGTTTACGAATTTATTACTTTTTTTACTTAAAAAGATTTACAGCTACACTCCGGTCTACATTAGAAAAATTTTGAGAGTCAGTGTACGTTTTTGGTGTTTTTAGCAAGTCTATTTAAAAAATACCTAAAAAATATCATATGCATTGCTTACTACATTTCTTAATATTTTGCATCTGCGATGCCTCCTTTTTTATAAGTTATTCCGTTTTTTTTTATAATCATGAGTGACTATTGTTACCGTTAAGTCTACATTAGGAGAAATTGTGGCGTCTGCAAGCATTTTTGGTGTTTTTCTAAAAGAATTTTAATTTATAACACGGCTTTAAAAATAACCCATATCATTAATATAAACACTGCATTCTACTTTAAAAATACCTTGCGTTTCTGCAATGTTTTTGTGTTAAATATTTCATTATCTAAAAAAACATTGGCCACAAGTACTAATACGAGTACACAGTTTTCTACACACAAAAAGAAAAAATAAGGGCATCTGCGACGCGTTTTTTGAGGTTCTTTCTAACTAGACCTTTAAAATATCATAATAAAATAAATATTGTTATTGCTTTCTAGAATCCGAAAACAAATTGCTTCTGTAATGCTTGTTTGAATAATTATATAGTTCCTTTAAATATGAGAAGGCTACCTATTGATAAACTGTTGTTTACATACATATAGAGAAAATATGGCGTCTGCAACGCTTTTTTGTTGTTTCCTGTGGTAGAAAAATTGCATCTGCGATGCTTTTTTGTGAAATTATGTCATACAAAGCCAGTAGCCGTGAGGGTCCTTTAATAGCACCTAGGCAACAATTTTCCCTGATCGTGTGCCTTAGCACATACAGAAAACACTGTACGCACCAACTCCTTGAATGTGACTGCCTACTTTGCACATAGGCAAAGAATATAAACCTCAATAAGAAGCGACATTATTCGAAGTCCCAAAATTTTTAGGAGGGGGCTAAGCTGTTTAACTGTCAACCCGCTGCCGGCAGCTTTTAGTCCGGGATTACATGTTTCGTTTAGTGCTTTGTTGAGTTTTATGTGCTGTTTCATTCGTTTCGTTCAGTTTTGTGAATATCTTTAAAAAAAGCACTAAATGTGATACTTGTAAAAATTATAGATCACAATGCGAATCTTTAGATGTTAATTCTTTGTTAATATACAGTGAGGAACAGCCAAATGGAATAAATTCAATATTAAATAAATGGGGGCTTATTCGAAAAAATGCTCGGACATGTCGATTGGTGTTTTTAATTGCGCATTTTTTTTCAACTTAAACTGTTTATACAGGGTGTGTCATGTGACGGTGACTAGTATCAACTTTCTTAATTTAAATGCAACACCCAATGTCCTATACCTATCTTCAACTGTTTCGTGAATATTAAACGTTTTCGGGTTTATTGCATCTATTGCCTTTGCATCTTTGCCACTTTCGTGAGGGTTACTTTTTGTGCATATACCTACTAGAGGCAGCCGTGCCGCTCGGCTATGCGGCAAGCGTGCGAGAGAGTAAGAAGAATAGCTGTATAACATTTCTCTCGCGCCTTGTGCTGATTAATTGGCGGAAGGGGTGTATACACCGCCGACAAATTAAGAGAGAGAGAGAGAGAGGGAGAGGTTATACACCTATTCTTGCTTCTCTCTCGTACGCTTGTTCCCAAGGTTGCCTCTAGTAGGTATATGCACAAAAAGTAACTTTCAAGAGAAAGTGGCAAGCATGCAAGCACAATACATCTAAAAGCACCTAATATTTCCAAAATAGTTAAAAATAGGTATAGGACATTGTATATGAAATATATCTAGAATATTCTGAAGAATCCAAAAATTGACTAATATTGCATTGCATTTAAATTAGGAAAGTTAGTGTTGGCCACTATTACATGACACACCCTGTATAAAAAGTATTACTGAAGAAATGCGCAACCAAAAATACCGATAAACGTGTCCGAGTGTTTTTTCGAACACGCTCCCGTTTATTTATTATTGAATTTATTCCATTTGCCTGATACACACTGTATTATAAAGCTTACGACACTACAAAAAACATTCATGGAGCGTTGCAGCACCCTCCCGATTTCTTTATTAAATCCATTTATGATTTGGAACATGCTTTTAAAACTAAGTTTGAAGACATTTGTATAAAACAGGAAGTTTCACATAAACTCTTAATGAAATGGAAAGAATAGAATTTACCCATCCATACAATGATTTCCCAAAAATGTACATTATAAAATAATTTATTAGGCTTAAAGTATTTTATACGATGATATACCAATCGTGATCTAAAGTTACCAGTACGGTAACAAGTCGATGTAACTTTCAGATTTTGTCATTTCAATAAACTGTTTGCCTACTTTTTTTTTTAAAGTCACTATTTTTCATTTCACCTTGAACATTTAAGCTCTAGCCTTGGCATTTGGCCTTTAAAAAACTAAAATTGTTTATTTTAGTGATATTTCGAGCCACTTTGATTATCAAGTTCGTCCACTTTATTATTTCCAAAATATCTACTGAGATTTTTTTCCAAATCATAAACCTACTTTCAAATTTAATTAATTTAATGGGGAACCCTCTTTTTATTAAAGCATGCTGTACATTCTATATTAATATATTCTTACTAAAAAATTTTGTTGTTGTTACCAATTTAGGAAATGCTAAATTATATGTTTATGTAAAAAAATTAAAGTACATTGTAGTGTTTTTTACAGTAAAAATGAAAGGATATACATTTGTAGTAAAGGTAAGTATTAAGGTGTATAGGTACCGTTTTACAAAAAAAAACATCCCTCCACTGAATTTTTGACTCCAGAAACCCATAGAACCACATACCTTAAAACATTTTTCTCTTTTTCTTTGAAATGGGAGATGTACATCAAGAGTAATTAGCGGAAGCAAAAAACTGTATACTATTCGTTTTTTTCCAAAATGTTATACAGTTAAATTAGTTAGACGTAAAATGGATTACAAAATTTAATTCTGCATAGGTACTCGAAGACCTCAAAAACCATATATTAACACTTACTTATTGTTTTATTACAATTTTGAAATAAAGATTCCTTATAATTATTTTACATCTGTTCACACAAAAATTACATAATATTAATTTTTTTAAGAAAAATTGCAACATTTAATCCCATGTAAACATTCCTTTGCCCAAAACTAATTTTTCTCAAAAATAATCTAATCTTTTTTGAGAATAACCAACCCTTAAAAGACTGCAAAAAAAACTCCTTGAAAGGGACGATTTTCCAGGACTGCAATGTATAGTTATACATATAAATTTTTTTCCCGTGTAAAACTGAATTTTTACCGTTAATATTTCTCTCAGTGTACCCCCAAGCTGTTTAAGTGTCATTTCGTCTACACGTGACGTCAGAAATTCGTTTCCCATATAACCAATGCTATTGAGAACTTTATGTCGCTTCTTATTGAGGTTTATATTCTTTGACATAGGTCTTATAGAATCACGGAGTTCGGTACTTCTCCCTTCGTAAAAGTACATCTGTCGTGATTCTGTGCGAAAAAAGTCGATCATCACTTGTACCCCAAGGAGCTACTTATACTGCAATCGTAACAAAAAGTGTCATACCTGCATAGTCCTAAATATGTCAACATTAAGATTAAATTGTGGCGTGTTAATTAATGAAAATTTTTTTGTCTACAATTAAAGATAATGCGACCAAGTTTCAAAATGTATGTAGTGATGCTTTTAAGCACAAGAGACCTATTTAAAAAAAAAATGCTATGTACTAAAAACGGTGCTAAAAACGCAGGCCCACAAAAAAGGTGGTCTGTGCTGGATGACGCACTAAGATTTTCTGGCGTATTTTTTTTTTCACTAAACACGAATCTGAAGTCAAAATTGGGGGTCAAACAGCAAAAAAACAAGAAAAGGCGTAATTTCAGATATAAAGAATTTTTTTTTAATTTAAAACGTCAATATTTAAAAAATCCATAAAAGATACACAAAACTTTATATGACATAAACTATGTATTTAAACAAGACCTTTATTTAAAGTAGGGTACGCTAATTTTCAGGATTTTTATAAGGTGTACCCCGGGACAAAATTTAAAAATTATTATTTTTCTATTTTTGATTTTTTTGCAAATTTTTAATGATTTGGAATTTAAGTGAATGAAATAATTGATTTGTAATAAAAACACCCCAAAAACCACAGTATTAAAAAAATCCTGCTTTGGACAGAATTTTTATATAGTTTATATAGTCGTAGTCCAAACATTGCGTGGTAGCAGGTTTCTGCCGGTAAATGAAAATCTTAGTCCGACACCCATCACACACCACTTTTTTTTGTGGGCCGGGCCGGTGAAATTTTTGGACAATAATCAATAGCTCGCGGCGGTTAAAAAAGTTTCTCGGTAGTAAAATTTT
Source organism: Listronotus oregonensis (assembly GCA_019359885.1). Taxonomy (NCBI): domain Eukaryota; kingdom Metazoa; phylum Arthropoda; class Insecta; order Coleoptera; family Curculionidae; genus Listronotus; species Listronotus oregonensis. Next base: position 113,848 of record JAHBCN010003018.1, on the reverse strand, counting down.
AATAATTTTCAACCTATACAGGGTGTTTCTAAGCAAATGCAAAATATTTTGAGAGCGATTCCTTGTTATAAATAAACCAGAACTAAACAAAAATATAGGGGAGACATCACGTTAAAAGTGTTTTTTTAATTTTTAATTTTCTTATAAACACTAAATGTTCTGGTTAAAATATAAATACACTTGTGGCGAATTGTTATAATTTTTTAAAATAACCTTAATTTTGTTAATAATGTTTGAATAAGATGAATAATAGTTATTCATGATATAAATGTTAAAACTACAAGTTTAAGGCACGAATGTGAAAGCACTCACATAAGTGCCCTAAAACGTACTTTTAACGCGAATATCATACAATTTTTAATTAAAAATTAAATTATTAACAAATATAGGTTTATATAGCATCATATATAAAAATTATTGAAGTTGGCATTTATTAATGCATTTGAACAATAATTGTTGTTGATGCTGGTGAGAATGCGGTTTTTTCTGTTCAATCCACCTCAACTGTGGAGAATGCTAGAACTGTGGAAGGAATTTGTTTTTTAATTGAACAATTAATATAAATCTTAGTAAATAAATAAACATTGACGTTACCTTTCAAAATTTGACATTTAACTTGAGTGATTAAAAATCTTACTTTAAGGCACTAGTGCTTTAAAGTAACATTTTTAAGGCATCTAGATAGTGTTCAAAATTGGATTACAGGTTACAGTCATAAAGCTGTTAGGGGTAGGTATCATGTGTGCGCGCGCAATCGAACGGTTCTTTTTAAGGAATTTTATAATCTCTAGTTTTTTAATAATTAAACTCATCTCAGCGCGCTATTAAAATATTCCTAATTTTTTTAGCTTAATTAACCTCTAAAGAGTTTTATCAGAAATTAGTTTTAAATACTGGACCATCATTAAAAGACAAATATAACTGAATACGCAACGATTGGGACAGTGGCTCTTTGATTACTTTAACTTCATAAAAAATGTGTTTCCAATCATGGCTACCCGGCAAGCAGTTGTAAACAAGTAAGTTAATATAAAAAAATGCACCGATGTGTTAACCAATAATAATGTATATAAAATTAAAGATTATTTAATAACAAACACGATGGTATAGTATTGCCTGCAATAAACCGTTCATGAAATATTATTGCCTAGCTTTAAAGTTTAAAAATTGGAGCAAGTAAAGTTGCACAAGAGAGAGTTCCGAGTGTGCTATTCAGTATAATAATAGAGGACCAAGAATCGCAGCTGCGTGCGTTGCAGAGTAATTTTTTAGGAAAAGTTGAACTTGTGCGTTATTCACGCTGGTGCAGTTCTGAATACCATAAATATTAGCCGTGAATTCCTGAACAGCGTCCATTTTTTCGGTTATAAAAATGTCGGCTTCGTTAAGTAATGATGCAGTAAAAAATATTAACTAACGAATCGACTCACTTTGACTGATTTTGACGTTTCTAATTGACAATACAAACAAACAGGTTCAATTGTTCTGTGTTTGTAAGTGAGTGGAAATACCACGTTGTCTAGGCAACGTAAAATGTCCGCTAAAATTTTTTGATTTTTAACGTGTCTTATGAGAAAATTTATACATTCTGTTTAAAAAGTAATACTTTTTTGTACTAATGCGATCTATCGATCTACCGAGATAATTTTAGCGCCTTCTTCCACTATATGAACATGAATTATAGTCGCAGTTACTAAGTTTATTTGGATAAAAAATGGCCTATATCCATTATTTAAATAATGATCTGGTTTTCTTAATCATAAACATTTTTTTAAAATTTCTTTTTAACTAAAATTTGTTTAAATAATGGCCCAAACCTAAATCGAAAAACACTTTGCTTTTTTATTTAATTAGGCTATAGGACAGAGACAATTTGCTTTTAATTTAACTAGAGCTTAAAATTCAAAGATCAAACATGGCGTTATTAATTAATTTAGCGCTGTGCTGGCGCAGTAAATTCTTTAGTATGTAGTATGTGTTTAATATTAAAATACCCATTTTTTTATCCATCAACTACCTAATAGTTAATTATTTATAACCTTATCGTTGTTTTTTTCGTTTTTTTAAAAAAAAGAGATTAGTAGGTATCATTAAGCATATCGCCAATGTAGCTAAATATTATAACTTTCAACGATTAGAAACGACAAAATAAGAAATTTATTTTTTAAACATATTTTTTTAGGCTGGTAAAATATATCAATATACATATAAATGTAATACATCAATGTCAGTGTGTAATATGTCAATGTCATAAAATTTCTAAGTGGTGGTAGATACCATTATTTAAAAATATATTTTCCTTATCTTAAAATGGAGTACTTATTAGGTATATTTAAGTTAAATGCAAAAAAAATTCGCATGTCAATATATGTATTATAGTTTTTTTTTAATAACATTATATTATTCGCCCAATTTAAAGATTAATTATTACAGGTCAAGATTTGATCTACGCGGCAAAGCCGGAAGCGGTTAAGGGCTACTAGGGTTTTTGCTCGCTGATTACGATGAGAGGGTCAGTTAACCTTTATCACGTCCGGTTCAAGGTCATTTAAAGGTCAAGTAAAAAAACATCGAAAAAATCTAGAAAAATTCATGCAATGTTTTTAAGGTCCCTAAATCCGAATCCGGCGTTTATTTACATTTTGGATCTATCTATATGCATGAATTTTTCTAGATTTTTTCTAAGCTTTTTTCTTCACTTGACCTTCAAATGACCTTGAACCTGACCTTATAGAGGTTAACTGACCTTAAATTCCGATTTGCCCACCTCGAAAACATGCGTCTAAATTTGTTCGAATCGTACTTAACAGTTTTATCCCAAAAACACTTTAAAATAACCCTAAAATGACCTTGGATTACCCCTAGGATAGATGTAAATAAACACTGGATTCGGATTTAGCGACCTGGAAAACATATGCATAAATTTTTTCAGATATTTCCGATGATTTTTTTCTTCACTTGACCTTTAAATGACCTTGAACCCGATGTGATGGAGGTTGGCCAACCCTCTCATTGTAATCAGCTACCCTAAAAACCCTAGTAGCACCTAACTGCTTCCGGCGTTCTCGCGTAGATTAAATGTTGACCTGTGTTACCTATTCTTTTTAAATTCTCCCAGCGCGAATTTCAAATAATATAGAAAAATGGGTTTATATTTGGTAACATGAATTCTTCTCTGGTACCGCTTATTTCAGGTCGTACATTACTTAAGGATCAACATGAATATTTTCTATATTTTTATTTTGGACCTTTTGTCATTCATGACGTGTTTGTCACCCAGTAATTAGTTTGTTTTATTTGGGTTACTCGCCTTTCTACTTTTTGGAAAATGGGACCCTCTTGGTCCGATCCCGGGGTATACGGGCTGACCCTGTCCAGCCCTATTGACCCCTATGAACTTGCAGATCGCCTGCAACAAAAAAAGAAAACCCCCAAAAAACCCAAAAAATTACAAATATTAGCCTACGTTTCGGTGGCAAGTCGGCCACCGTTGTCAAGACAGAAACTAAAAAAAATTAAAATAAATTTTAAGAAATTTTTGGTTTAAAAACTAGAAATTCTGATAGCTGCTTAGCTTTTTTAATGACGTTTTGTCATAAGTGACACTAGGTGTATGTATAGTATTTAAAAAGACCAGAAAGGTGGGTGGTGTGGTGTGTTAATTGATTTTAAGTTTCTGAATTTACTTCAGCATCAAGCATAGGTAACCATGTATTATTTAAATTAACAGATATTGATGCTACACATTTGTCTTTATTTAATAAAATAAATGCACTTTCCTTTATTTTACGTTTTTTAAACAAGTTTCCTTTGCTAAAATGCTAGAAGCATTCCAGTTTATTATGTGGTTATTATCAAATGCGTGTTGACAGATTTTTGATTTGTGAAATTCTGTGTTTCTAATATAAAATAAGAATTTGTGATTTTTTTCTGTGTTTTTATATTCGATGTGCACTGTTTATTTTTAATTTTTATGTCTTATATTTTACATGGTTTATTTCTGGTTTTTTAAGGTATTTTATTGGTATAAAAAAACCTTACTAGAATACATATTAGAGTATGGATCACAGTGATTACTGTATCTCCAATTCGGGAAACCTTGGAAACCCACCTGAGAGCTGTAAATTTGTCAAAGGTATGAAGACATAACCTGAAAAAATTATAAAAAAAACAAACTCTTGTTTAATAGTTGAACTTACCAAAAAATATATGGCATTAACTATAAATTATTTTTTGTTTACTTTTACAGTGGGCAAAATAATTTTTAAAGTGAATGTCACAAAAATCTTGCATTTTTTCCTTGATTCACTGACAGAGGGTACTCAGATTACATATAATATCTTTACCACCTCTCAATATATTTTTCTTAAAAAATGATGCTAGTATTAGGATGGTGCATAAGATAAAATTACTTGCTTTAATAGAACCATTCTTCTAAAAGACATTGTCAGATATGCCAATCCAAAGATATAAATATTCAAATATGTATTTTTTAGGATTCCAGCCATGCAACAGAGGATAGTCTTACGTGCAATGAGGAGTTACAGTTACTGACAATGTAAAGTAAAAGCAAAATATAAAATTTTTAACTTACTTTAATTTTTAAGTGCTCAAAAATCCTAATATTGCAGTATTTAATACTTTGTAGGAAAGCCAGCAAAATAAGGTCATTTCTAATTCGTTAATTTTGCAAACAGAAAGTCATACAAGTATGAAAAAAAATATGATTAATAATATGATGCTTTACGCCCACTATACAGCTAAGTCCCTTGTCAGTATAAAATATTTTCTATAGACTAGAGCTAAAGCCTTTGAAAATGGTAAAAAATGAAAAAAGAATTAAACTCATTGGAAAAGAAAGAAAATATAACAAAAATGAAAGGAAAAATAATATACGAGTTATCTAAGATCGGGCTGTGAAAGGGGTGAGATTTTAAGGGTAAAAATGGTTTATCTCGATTTTCGGCAAAACTACAAGTCCTATGGAAAAAAGTTTAATAGCAAAGTTGTACGTAATAATAAGATCTACAACTTTTGTATTTACATTTTTTTACATAACCTCAAATTTTATGTGAAAAATTCAAATAACCAGGTTTTTGGTTTTTTACTTTTCTTTGGCAAAAAAAAAATATGTTTACGAAATTTGGTGAAAACTTACCTTTTTATGTTTCAAACACACTGTAATTTTTTTAATTTAAAATGTATATTTTTTACCTTAATTTGAATTATTATCCAAAAAGCACACTAATTTTCAATTGAAAATTCTCTCTGTCAAAATATCTGCTTTTTTAATAAAGTAAGCTTTTTGTTCGTTTAAATCTTTACTTTCTGGTGGTGTAAAAACATGCATTACTATGGTAAATGTTCTTAAAAAATGCAAACAAAAACGAAAAAAGCTCGAATCCGATTTTTTTTATCATTATGTAAAATTTAAAGCTATTTATTAAAATTTACACTTTAATTACTCGAAAAACATAAGATTTTATGTTACATTGATAAACAAAAAATTGCAAATCGAAATATACGACTATAATTAAGAACCAAATGTACATAATGATTAAAAAAGAAATCGGATTCGAGTTTTTTTCGTTTCTTTGAATTTTCTGGGAACATTTACCCTAGTAATATATTTTTTACACTATCAAAGAGTAGAGATTTAAACAAACAAAAATCTTATGAACTTTATTAAAAAAGCAGATATTTTGACAGGAGAATTTTCGATTGAAAATTAGGGTGCTTTTTTAATTTTATGTCAAAATAAGGTAAAAAATAAATATTTCAAATAAAAAAGTTACAGTGTGTTTGGGACATAAAAGGTAAGTCTTCACCAAATTTCGTGATTTTTAAGATAAATATAAAAAACCAAAAACTTGGTTATTTGGATTTTTCACATAAATTTTTAAGTTATGTGAAAAAATTGTTAATACAAAAGTTGTAGATTTTTTTATTACCTCCCTACAACTTTTTCATTTAACTTTTTCCCATAGGAATTGTAATTTTGCCGAAGATCAAGATAAACCGTTTTTTACCCTTAAAAAGTCACCCCCTTCCACTTTTCGACCTCAGATCGCATGTAAACTATTTTTCCTTTTATTTTTGTTATATTCTTTTCTTTGTCTAATGGGTTTCATCCTACCATTATCTTTTTTGGTTTCAAAAATTTTCGACCCTGGTCTACTAGTTGGAAAGTATTATATTTTTACCTCGTTTTCTTTTGGATATTTCGTAAAATTAATATGTGGCATTAAGCAGGTGTCACACGATGTAATTTTGCGTTAAGACTCTAAAATTTCTGTAAATAGTTGCAGCCAAAATTGCATGATGTCACACCACCTTTTAGTTTTAAAAAAATACTTGTAAGTCACTACTCTCTTTATTTTGTTAAATATTTGTTAGTTTCAATAATAATCTAAAAAATAATGCTAAATATTTGGCAAAAGGGTTGATATGCTTTGTTATACTGTTTGTTTACAATGAGATTTAATAATAAAAAAATGCCTCAGTTGGCTAACTTTGCATAAAAGAATTTATTTTTTAGAGGTATAAATTAAATGTTTGCAATTATTTTGTAAAATTTATGGCTTTTGTTCTATTTAAAGCTCGTAATTACTTGTGTGCTTTAAGTGTTTTATAAAAAACTCGTTTAGATAATTCTATCAGTCAGCAATAAATTTTTACCAAACCAAATCAAAAAAACTACTATATAAATGTAAAATAACAGGGTAAGGTACAGTAAACTCCTATTTTTATTTGATTAAAGTAGGTGATTTTCTAAATGGCTCACAAAATGTTTAATTCTGCAGCTATATTAAGTAAGTATAAAATGAAAGAAGTATTTCTTTACATTGGAAAAAATTCCTTGCAACTTTACCTTTTACCAATTTTAATTGTTATTTTAAAGTCGCTAACCTGTAGTACTTTTAACTATTTTAAATTACAATTTGGATCTTTTACTCAAAATTGAAAAAAATAGTTATTTTTTATAACATGTCCATCGGTAAAGTAGTCGAGCAAAAGTACTTGTTTTTCAGTCGTTCCAAGCTGTAAATATGCAAAAAGGCTACAATTTTAGTATAATTAATTTAATTATAGCTAAATAAGAAAATCCATGGCTGGCAAAGATAACGTGGTTGCCAAAGTATCGCCCATTTTTTTAAAATGCAAAAAAAATGAAAATTAATGTTCTTTAAAAAGGCTGGCGTAAAATATATTTTAAATAATACATTTCTGAATATAGAAAAAATTGCCAGGGAATTTTTAGGTGGCAAATACTTGCCTCTTAATGAAATTCTTGATATTGGTAGAGTAGTTCAGTAATGTCTTTTTTCAGTGCTGAAATTTAAAAAAATATTTTTGAGATACCTAAGGGAAGTTTACGGACAACCCGACAATTTGTGTAATTACAAGCACGATATCAATATATGCATTTTTTTCAAAAATATGTGGAAAGCCTTTTTATGCGTAGATATTGAAATTTTTAAAGTTACAAAAATGGGTAATTGTTTAGATGTGTGGCTCCACTTTTTCAGGATGTAAAATCAACATACTTTTTTTGATTTGTAATTTTCGTAAAAGTTCCTCAAAAAATATATAATTAAAAAAAAATCAAAAATTTTAACTTATCAATAATTTTTTTTAAATGTTTGAAAAATCCAAAAATTGATATTTTTTATTATTTTTTTTTAATTATTTGCCTTTGCAAATAAAATATAAAACAAATCACTAAAAATTGCCAAAATAAAATGGATGCATTTTATTGACAAAAATGCCCATCTTTTTATTTTTTAAAATTAAAAATAAGCACACGATTATATATCATTATCCTAAAAATTTGTTATTGCAAAATAAATACAAGCTGAAAAAAGTATATAATATATTATTTTTATCTCTTTGTAAGTTTTGGCCACAACTTTGTCATGAGGCAAAAAAAGCTGACTTCAAAAATTTGAACTTGAGCCGGGCTAAAAGTATTTTAATTACTATTAGAGAGATATATGATTTTTTCAAATTTTACAAGTTTTATCATATTTTGCTGATTTTTTCTTTTAGACCAGATCATATTTTTGATAATTTTTTTATCGTATATAGTCATTGTGGTTTTATATTAATACAAAGAAAGTAGTAAACTAAGCTAACAGATAATAAAAATGTATTAAAATTACTTAAAATCAAGAGCAATGCCTTAGATATTTTATAATAGCAGACATTTTCACAGTTTACTCCTGCACACATATTTACAAAAAAACGTAACATTTATTCCAGTCGTTTAAACATTTGCAAGATATCTTGCTGTAGTAGAAATTGGCATAAGGTCATTTTTCGTTAACTTTAAATTCTTCCTATTCAAGTGGATTTAACTTTACTCCTTTTCTATGCTGTACTTAAAAATAATTATTATTAACCGTCATCAAACTTTTTTTTTATAAAAATACTGTTTGTTTTAAACAAATAGAAGTAGTCTAATATAAAAGAAAAATTGACAAAAATTCATAAAAATTTGTAAAATAAAGATATCCTTGTTAATTCTTATTGAAAATACTTTTGGCTAGGCTTATTTTAACGGTTTTGACTCTAGCTTTTTGTGTAAAGCAATATCTAGGGTGACTAGACAGCCCCTTTTTGGAGGGCAAGACCTCTTTTTTAGGGCAAAATTTTTGTCCAGTATATATCCGCATATGTTTGTATTTTAAAACGTGTAATTCATTTCTAGATTTGTAGACCTAACAATTAAAGAATTTAATAAGTAATGCCCCATGACATTATAAACAATCCTTACCTAGGAGAAAATTCAATTTGAATTTTTCTGTAATTTTCCTCTATCTGACTTTATAAAATCTGGTAACCCTAGGAATACCTGTACTCAACTGCTTCAGAAAACGTTGAGAACGTTTTTTTTTAATGCGCTATTGTATTATTTTTTTATTAATTTTTTAGCATTTATTTTGCATTATAAACACTGTTTGAACTTTAGATGACGCCATTTCGATAGGGAATTTTGTTTTATATAAAAAAAGTTTCAACATATTTAGTGTTAGAATGCACATATTTTGAAATAATTGAGATTTTTAAAACAATAACAAAATTTCCCCTTTCTCAACTGGTTTTTTTTATATTTAGGTTCCCAAAAACCATAATCTATTATAACATTGCTCTTAAGAATTTGTTTCTTATTACCCCTTTATTTTCTTAAAGCCAAGAGCCTAATTTAATTGGAACTGTAATCCTGTATAGCTACAATAGAATGTTTTTTCTAAATATTTTTATTTTTAGTTTTTCTTTTTATTATGACTGTATCTGCAGCAGACGAGACCGATTTTCGTAAACAAGGTAAGGATAAATTGCTTTAAATAAATCTATTTGTATTAATATGCTAAAAAATATATAATATAAAGCAGTTCAAACAAACAGCAACTAACGACTTAAACCACTGCCGAATGAGCTCAAAAAAAAATTTAGGCCTAACTAAAAGCGAACTTTTTACATATTCATGTAACAACGTCTCTGCCTGTATCAGTACATGTTCGAAGGTTGCGTCGGATAATCTGAGTAGCTTTCTAGTAATGAAAATTTTTTGCGCCTTAGAAAGTTCAGAAAGTTTAGCAATAAAAAATGATTATTAATGTGCATCGAACTTTTTATCACGGGAACAGTGTGAAAACGCTCTTGATCTACTCCAAACCCAATAAATGCTTGACTAGAAATTCATTCTAGCGTGCGTGCAACAATTATTATATGTATATGCGCTGTTTCTAAAATCAAGAACATCTTTTTATTGCGATACAAAATTCTTAGATCAAGTTTTACACCCTGGATTGCGGGTCTCGGAACGGTTTTTTTTAGTACGCATGTTATAGCTTAGGACACGCCTTAACCCAAAAAACAAAAAGCATTTTTTAGGTATATTTCCTTTAATTGGTTAATTAATACAAAATATATACATATACAAATAAACATAAAATTATTTTAATTATTTTGCTTTAAAAAGAATAGATGGATAATAAACAGCAATTTTCTAGGAAAATAAAGCAAATATTTTGTCTACTTTGGATGTAATACTGCCTGAATTTATCAATAAAATGTAATAAGCATAAGTTTTATTTAAGAAACTGCTAAAAAACCAAATTTAAAGAAGTTCCGCAGTATTAGTCATTTAAGCTATCTATTGTACTGCTTGTTTTTTTTAATATAAAAAAATTACTTTGTTAAAATGCAAAACCTATTTTTTTTTTCATATTCTGTGCAAGGTATTTTTTTATATGTTTTATTGATTTTTCACGCAAAATACCGAGCTACATTTTTTTTGACATATAGTTAACATTTAAATGTTATGTCCTGTTGCCAAGAGTCTTCATTTTTACCTCTTTCTTAAATTTAACACATTGATAAGTCCATTGTTAACTTTAACAACGCGAACGTCACTCAGCCGTATGATTGCTTAAATACGTACTGAGTGATTTCTCGTCGTAAGTTGCTGTTTAGTGTTACTACAAAAGTAAATATTTTTTTTTAATTTTAGGTGAATGGTCCGGCCTTTGCAAAACTGGAAAACGACAGTCACCCATAAATATTGATACTAGCAAAGTTGTTCGTAATGATAGTATTACTGCATTAAAATTCAGTAATTTGAATAGGAATATTAAAGTTACTTTGGTAAACAGTGGAACTAATGGTAATAACATACGAATTAGCTATCATAGTGTCTCCATCGGGGTAACTCTCCACTCGGCTTTCCCTCGTTGATAACTCCTTTGGGCCATTTTGTAACTGTGGGGTCATTAACGGCTCTTCCCGGTGTAGGGTGTAAGGGATATCCCCTTCACTACGTCTACGTGCCCTTGGTATTCGTTTGGCTAGCTCAGTTTGTATCGAGAGTGAGACTACTTTACCCGTTACCCGATGAAGCTCGTTATTATCCTCGCTGTCACAACCCGGGCCGGCAGTGCCAGGAAGTGCAGCGGTATCAATCTCCGTCCGTGATGATTCCATTAGTCTCTGGTAATTGTCGCAGAAGGTATTTCCTTCTTGTAGGTGTTTTTAACATTATTCCCAACTTTTATCCCGGTGACCCGCGGAAATCCGTTCCCGGATTTTCGCGGGAATGTCTCTGGTCTCTTCCTTTTCCTTTAAAAATTTATCCCATCCCGGGTACTCGCGGGTATCGTACTGAAAATGTCGTTTTAAAAGTGTCCGGTGTCAAATAAAATAAAATATAAGTATTATTCCCTTTTTCTCCCCTTATTCCTGTGATACCCGCCCAAACCCGCTTTCGGAATTTCACAGGCGGCTTCCTTAGATGCTCCTCTTCCGTTAAAACTCAACAGGACCCCCGGGTATTCACGGGTATCTCCCCTAAATTGCTAGTTAAAACTATTAAGTTTCCAATATTCCCTTTTATTCCCGCTTTTCTCCAGGTTACCCGTCGAAACCCACCCTCGGGTTACTACGGGATGTTAGCCTGGTGTATCCCTTAACTTTTGGTAGTGATTGGGCCCTGGGTGGCCTAAGTATCCCGCTACAATAATTGACCATGAGTTCCGGGTCAACGCGTACCTCGTTCCTTCACTTCCTCTTCCTGGAACTTCTTCTCTTCCTCTCCCACGACGGGAAGAGCCTACCCGTAAGTGCAATGAAGCGGCTACAATTGTCCCTAAAACTAAAATCCACTTCCTGGGGAAACAGGGGCCGAATATCCTGTCGACACAAGGCGACGGCTTACCCTGTTTAAAACCTGCAAAAGAACTGGAGGTTACGATTTTCTATGACCGTGGAACGCCTGGTTTTGGCGGCGATCTCCAGGTTGATTCCCTTTTCTAAATTCTGTTTCTTGACAAAGAAACACCACGGAGTGCCGAGCTACTCTGAGACGGCGTTTCTCCAGTTTCGATTTTCTAGTGCGGCAATTCTTTAAAAAGAATCTTAAACCATAAATCAAACTCCTTTTTCAACTTTTCTATCTTCCAAAACTCCCGTTCTCCACTATTCCTTGATAATAATCCACTGGATCGCAATGAAAGCAGACTAATACACGTACAAACAAAAATACTAAACAAAAATCCTTAACTTCTCTAAGTTACTTCCAAAGTGCCTCCATAGGCTCACCTAGGGGCCTGCCAATCTTTAGGCAGCTTATCCCCGGTATTCTACTAAGAAAGTGGCTGCCTCGAGCTGCCTGCTTCGACTGTTTCTGAATCCCGAAAGTGCGCTGCTTTTATGCGATTCGGTGACAATAGAAATTCATTTATTCATTAACCACAACTAACCTAGTCATACTGCCGCTATCCAGGAAACAAAATATATTTTCTTTTTATAATTTTAAAAAGGTTTATATCTCCTAGCAATATGCTTTTTAAAAAAGGTATAAGGCGATCATCTGACTTCATACTTTTCCACTTATCAAAAAATTTAATAAATCTTCCTTCACTCTGTTTGTGTTGGTTTTAGTAATAATTGAAGTATCCAAAGATGTTAAACCGAAACCGACTTTAAGTGGAGGTGGATTGGATGGTAAATATATTATAGACACTTTATGGTTTCGTTGGCCCAGCGGTCATACTGTAAATCAAAATCGGTAAGAAAATTTTCCCTGTTTAATAATTTATCTACTTTTAACACACTTAACTTTTCATACACGCACGTTAATCCGTACGCCTCCGCACCATAAGTAATTGCCGACAAACTCTGCTATCGGCAAAATATGATCAGCTAATCTGTTCCAATACCATTCACTAATTCACTTTCATTACCACTTCAGATAATTCCTGTCCTGGTAAAGTTATTTACAATCACTTTTAACTACTTTGTTTTACTTTTAAACTTTACGTAAACATGTCAAATTAAATTAGACACAGAGAAATACCTCAGTAGCTTTACTTAGCTAAGAAATGTGCACTTCGTACACTTTGTAATTTTACTTGGTTACAGAGAAAATATAATGCCAATTTTTTTGTGCTAACACGGAGAAAGTAGTATTAAACTACCATGGAAACTGACATTCCATCAAATTATTTAAATATAACGTTTTGATAATTTGCCCGAAATGTAAAAACAAATTTCAGGCAGTGATTTACTGACAAAACTAGAAGTCTTACTAAAGAATAGAACATGTCGGTAATTTGCCCGAAAGGCGAAGAAAATCTGAGACACTGCTTATTTGACAAAGCCAGAAGTCTTACTGAATTGTTAGCGCTTTGACCTCGCTCTACCGCCGTATGGCCTTCGATGCGACCCATTTCATTGGCTTATTTCCTTGACGCGCGCGTGACGTACTCTCACAATACTTCTACCCCTTTCGCGTCTGCCCAACCCCGAAGAGCCCGAGCTCTCATTGGATGCGTCGTCTCGCTACTTAATCACAGAGTTATGCTGTCATGCCGGAGCGCGGCTGTAGCATCAACTCGGTCTGTTCGTATTAGATATTTTTAGATTGTAAGAGGGGTTTCAAGAATTGAATGTCTGTCGCGTTATATTTGAAACTAAATAAAGCAGTGTTGTCACGATTATTTGGAAAATTTACTGTTTAAATTAAGACTTTTATTATTTTGTAAGGATTTAGAAGGAAAGTTAATGTACTCTTGGCTATAAAATAGCTTCCAGGTTACAAGATGTGTTTCTGCAACATTAGTAAGAGCAGTTAAAAGCTGACATGGCAAACATGCTCGAAAATATGTGACAACGACAAACGTGGTTAATGGCTGGAAAATTGTGCTCGTTGTGTGGTTTGCCGATCCATACTAGTAATCCCCTTCTTTCTAAATCAGAAATAAGCTTCTCCATCATATTTACATAACGCTTGGACGTTATTTCCATCCTCAAAAAAATATATCCCAAATGATCCTATGATGCACCAATCAATAACTTTTGAATTATGGAGACTATTTATAATGATTTTTTAAGGAATTTTCTTTAACTTATACCTAAAATTTTGTTTATTAATCATTTTTAATAAAAATTTTGTCTCGTCACTCAATAAATGATAGTGGATGTCTCCTCAATGTTATTTTAAAAATTGTTGACAAAAACCTGATCTGGCTTATTTGTTCCAATAAATGTTGCGCTATTTGGTAGGTACTTGTACGGATAAAATTTTTAGTAATTGTACAGAATTCGATCTAGGCTTCCCTTTGATGACTCGTTGTTAAAATGAGAATCATGAGGATTAAAACTAAATATTAAATTGTCAAACCTAATATTTTATTAGAACATTGACGTTTTACGAAAATCTCTTTTATCATAGTTTTGTGATGACAAAGGCCTACTCGATTAATAATATTTTGATTAAAATCCTAAAGGCTATGAAGGATAATGCTATAAGAAAAACGTACTGACTTGTAGTATCATGTAAAATTTATTTCAATATCAAAATAGGTAGTCTATTATGGGGAACCCTGTACAAAGCATAACGGCGCGGAGCGGTAAAAGATTAATTCACCGACTTATTGAATATAACATAGATACGCCACTGTCGTTTAATGGCCCCGCTTGGCGTAAGTTCTAGTACATCTACCTTGTGGCTAAAGCTACTTCTATATCTATCTAAATATGGTGCCGGGGTTCGATAGAATGAACTATGAATAGAACATCGGCTCTCTGTGTTTTAAGACGTCTTTGATCCAAGGAAAGCAAATTCTTGATAAATATGTAGTAATTAGGTTAATTTATTTAAAGCGGCTGTTTTTTTTTCACAAACCATTTCTTAAATTTGATCGTAACTTAAAAAAAATATTCTGTAAAAATTTTGTAGGAAAGAGACATTATTAAATAAAGTAATTTTTGTTTTTAGTGCTGATTTAAGTATCAACTTCGTATCTTACTCAGAAAAATACTCTAATGGTATGGAAGCTTCTAGATATGAAAATGGTGTAGCAGTAGTTAATGTACCTTATTATGTAAGTAATGAAATTTTAAAATGTTTGTATTTTCCTTTGAATGTTTTTCTAACAGTGACTACGTTTTGTCTAGAACAGGAGTTTCCAACCAGCCCCACTAGGGGGCGTAGAAAAATGTCAGAGAAGCGTAATAGGTACGTTTGCATTTCTGAAAAAGAAAACATTTAACGCTTACCTACACGTTATTTAAAAATTCCGAATTGCCATTCAATCGCTGCTATAGTTATTTACTTTACTTTGTGATTCCACACAGAAGTGCGCTGGTTATCAAAAAGCAACATGTTAGCTCGCCTTTATGAATTAAGGGAAGATGTCATCCTCTTTTTTTGAATTCAAAGAAAATAATCATTTTATGCAACTATTTAAAAATTAAAAATTTCAGTGGAATCTAGCCTATTTGGCTGATATATTTGAAGCCCTGAATCGGCTAAAGTTGAAACTTCAGGGGAGAAATGGCTCTTTGATTAGTAACTATGATCATATTCAAGGTTTCATAACAAAGCTTTAACTTTGGAAAATAAGTATCTGATAAAAATGTTTTTCTTTTTTACGGCTATCCGAAGCAATTAATAATCAAAAACTGGATAAAAATTTAAAATGTGAAATAGAAACTCACTTACAGGCGTTGGAAAACGACTTTCAGCGATACTATCGAAATGTTAATTCCGAGTAACCAATATGGCACATGACCAGAAACCCATTTGTTGTCGATGTCTTACAATGACCTAAAGAAGTTCAGGAAGAATTTCTAGAAATGAAGGCTGACTTGAAAGACGACAATAAAGAAATTTTGGATCAAAGGATTTCTTGTCAATCCGAGAGTTGCTTCTCTTGCTTTGAAAATACTTATTCCATTTATTTATGCGAGACAGGTTTTTCAGCTCTAGTTTTAATAAAAACTAAACAGCGAAATTGCCTAAATTAAGGGGAGCATAATTTTTTTTTTTTTTTTGGTTCGGGGAGGCTGGGCGAAATAAAAGTAAGAAAGCCCTGGTCCAGATTGATTAGATAAAGCTTTCATCCATTTCAAGTCCTTTAGTCCCAAATTTTAATTCACAGTCGGTTATGCCACAAAAGATAATGAAAAGTTATCCGGTTTTGATCCGATAAAATTTTGACGTAAAACAGAAAAATCTTTTTGGCTTTTAATCTTTAGGCAGATTTTTTGCAGATTTTTCACTACTTTCGTTACTCATTATTTACTCTATTCTGCAAGACAAAGAAAAGCTCAAAACAAAAAACCATAAAGCACAAAAAATAAAATTCCTAAGCTAACATCCAACATAGTTAAATTAAGGTCAAACATATGACAGTTTGAATCCAGAACCTGTCACCATTGTGTTTACGGTCGTACGATAGGACCGAAAAAGTTAAATTTAGCAAAACAAGGACGACATCAGTTAAAAATATAAGTCCGAAACCTTTATACCGGTTATTTAGAGGAGATAAAATCATCGGATAGGATTTTTATCCCTTGAAATCAAAGATAATAACGTAGTCAATATAAAAGAACTCGATAAATCAAGCTTCAAACCGATTACAATACAAACCCACCCTTGAAATAAAATGTATTTGCCAAACTTACTATAATTATAAATAATTAATAAAATAAATTAACCAAAATGTTAAATATACGTAAAAGATAAACACCTAAACAAATTATAATGAAAAAAAAATTATTATAATATTTCTTACGTATATTCTGTCCATAAAATAATGGAAAAAAAAATAATATGAAAACCCTAAAATATTCTTTATAATTATTCCTGAAACTGTGTTTCGACTTTTATACGACAATTTTTTAATTTAATTGAGATGTCTATTCTATTTATTTAAAAAAATACCCTTTTAAAAACAAATTCATATTTGTGACGAATTTTTAAAAATTTCTTGTTAAAAATTATGACAATCACAATAAATTGTAAAATCTTTAAAATGTTGTGGAAACAAATTAGGTTGAACTTTAAAATTACATATAAAGACTAAAAATAACATTAATTTTTTAACATTTAACTATTCTAATTGATTAAGCATTAATATTTAATATAATCCGCATTGCTTTTTTTTCAAAATTTGCAACCTGTTCAAAACACCTTTATCTGTATTTTATAAAATAGCTACACAATAGGTGTATTATAAACAATTTTTAAATAAAAAGTTAAATTATAAATAATTCTTGCTGATGTAATAGTTCTGGGCATTTAATGTATAAAATTTTAAATTTAAATCAAGAAATATCCTTATATATTCAAATAAATTTAAAATTTTCAACTTATCTTTAATATTATTGCTATTTATAATTTTAGTGTCTATGTTTAATCCGAATATGATTTGAAAATATTTATTGCTTGCTATAATATCACATTACTTAAAATATAACATGCCTTATTATTTGCTTTTTTATTCATTTAAAAATATATTTATGGTATAATTCGCGTAAGTAATTATACATATTAAAAACATACACGCCACTGGAGCCCGCCCTCTCTCACTTCCCACACAAGCTTCTGTCCATTGCCGTAATATTAAGCCACTGAAATTTATTTTAATAATAAACTAAAATTATAAATGAGTACTCTTATATAACATAAAAGCAAAATATATAATTTTAGATTGTTGCAACAAAAGGACCAGCTGTTTTTGATCCTATAGCAAATGCTGTAAGCCAGGTAGCTGACACAGTAAATAGAACTGTCACTATTAAATCAATTAATCTTGAAAATCTATTGCCCAAGAAAAACACTGGCTTTTTTAAATATTTTGGGTCTAAGCCAGCACCAGATTGTCAAGAAGGCGTCATTTGGTTTATTTTGAAGGATTCATACATTATAAGCAATGAACAGGTAAAATTGTATTTGTTTAAAAGGGGAATCTGAATTGGGGAAAGGAATTTAAAAAAAAGATAAAAAAAACTATCAATTTAAAATTTTGAAACTTTTTTTGGGTTCCTGTTCTTTTTCTTTCTTTGGTATGTTTGTTTTTTTTTTTAGAACTGTTTTAATTCGAGAATTTTTGAAAATATCCACCATAATACACTCTGGAAAATGTTTATAATAACGGGTTTATTTGTCTTTATTCTTTTTACCTTGGGGACGTGCTGGACAGTATTCGGATCTGCAAAATTTACCGGGGAAATATTAAGTATTACATGGAAAAATAATAAAAAACATTTTTTAATAATTTTATGAGCTAAAAACATTTTTAAATACCCCAATTTGTATTAAAAATTGGTTTTTCTGGCAATGTTGCTTTATTGCAAACTTTTATAAAAAAATTCTTACAATGAATGTTGATTAGCAAACATTGTCAAAACAAGTTATAATTTTTTTAGTTTCTGTTTTACCTCCGACTAGTGAGGTGGGTCGATTAAAAAAACTGTTTTTTTTCCCGGGAGGCGTTAGAAGGAACCGTATCTGTTTATTTCCCCTCGGGGTCAAGAAAAAAAATTTTCCCCATTCAGAGGAATAAAAGTGTAGTTTCAAGTCTGGAGTAATTCCTATAAAACCCTTTTTTTTGAATCACATGTGGTGACGTTGACCATATGGAGGTATAGAGCACGGGGGTGAGGTCAAAAAAAAAGGGAAGAAAAAACCGGTTTATCTGAATTTTGTTGCTGCATTCCTCGACAACGAAAAAGCATTTGAATGCTTCCTTAACTGAAAAGTTGGGAGCTTCTGGTTTGCCGGACTACATCGGGTTCCCCAAAAAATTTAACGGGGGGTAACCAACGCGAAAGGGGGGCTCCCCTCTTGCTAAAATGGCGAATGCCTGAGCAACAAACAATCCGGGGGTATAGCAGCCCCCCCAAGTCAAAAAAATTATGATTTTGATTGTGTTTATAGTTTTACTATGTTCTTCATAGATTAACCAGCCTTAAAATAAGTTACTAAATAAGCGGCACAGTTTAAGTAAAAGATTGGAAAACAAAAAAAATCTTTTTTATTGTTATTTAAACATTTAGTAATAAAACTCATTATTTTTATAATCTTGTTAAACTTTTATGAGATTTTATACAGTTAAAAAGGCATCATTTTAATATCTAGTAATGTGTCTTTTTACTTACATTTATAGAATCCTTTAAAACCTTTTTGGAAAAATTTCCAAAATTAGTATTAGTTAATTTTCAAGTGGATGATTTACCCTAGCCTGTGCTGCGACCTCAGGGTTTTTTTTATTTTCCCTTTCCCTGTTTAAAGTGTGTATTAATTGACCCAAAGTACTGGTGACCTAACAAAAAAAAAAAGTTAATTAGTTTTTCCCTTTTATTATATTTACGTTATCAATATTCTACAATTTTTATTTATTACGGAAATTTTTCGGGAAACGGTTTGTAAAAATATTTGATAAAAATAACTTGTTTATCTGAATTTTTGTTTTTTAAAGTTTCATATCTCCTTTAAAAACTTAATAATAACAGAGCAATAAATTTTCGCCAACAAAAGCCATTTATATAAATATACAATAATAACATTAGACACAGTAAACTTGTATTTTCATTTAACCAAATAGGTGAATTTGTTTAAATGGCTTTAATAATGTTTAATTCTGCAGCTATATGTTGTAAGTATAACACAAAAAAAAATTTTGCAATAAGAAAAATGCCCTGCTAAAAGTGCGAAAGCATCCACACTCGCATTTTGCAACTTTCGCGCCGCGAATATAAATCCGTCTTAAAAGCTACTATGTTTTTCAGTAGTATAAAAATCCATTTTTGTGTGTAGTTTGGTATTTAAACAATATTTTAGTATCATAATTGTTCGCGATCCTGCGGATCTTCTTCGAAGTTCTGAAATTCGTAGAAATAGGATCGAGCGATAGATAACTTTATTAGATCTGTTGTGGAAAGTTTGTGCGCAAATGTACCAGTGAAAGACTCATTAAAAATTATTTGAGCCAAACTTGAGGGACCAGAAAACAATATTTTAAATAAAGACTGTATCTACCAAATTTATGTGAATGTTGTAACATACAAAATTGAAAAGAATACAAAAAACATACGGAATGAGGTGTAACGTCGGGGACGGGGTTTGTTGAACATGCATATTCAAAAGAACACCGTATACAATGTCTGAAAGCAAAAAATATTTATAAAAAAACCTACTAAAAAATAAAAAATTTAAGGAAGCTGCAATAATTCTTAACAACCAGAACGTATTTAGCAAGACTTGCGTTAACATCCGAATATTTTAAACTGGTCTAGCCCTTTTGCACCATAGGAAAATCAGTTTTGATTCGGGAAACAACAAATCGTAACATTGGGTAGTCTTAAATTTTTCATCAACTTAAAACAAGTTGTAAATACATATAAAAACCGGGAAATTAGGGGGTTAAAAAAATTTTAAGAGAACAATACCAGTCAATGACTTAAGTGTTATTGGACAGTCATTCGAGCTTTTCTTTCGAACACATTCAAAGAAAATAAATTTGTCATTACTTACGCTAAAAGTTTTCTTTTAATTTTTTACAATGTAAATTTGTTAAGTCCCATAAATCTTTTTGTAATGTTGGGACACGGGAAGGTTTTTTTTAAAAATGGTTTTTATCGGACGGTTACTCATGCACAAACTCGATAACATTGGGATCGTCTTGAAATTTTAAGCCACCCAATGCCTTTTTCACCAGTCCACAAAATTGTAAAAATCACATACTAATAAATCCGGATAATAAGGTGGATGTAAAAAAATCTTAATGCATTTTGTAATCAATACCAGTGATCCTATAGGGCCGGACATTAACGTGCACTCTTGATTGAACGGTTTTTTTCATTTCGAGCATTATGGTGCGTTTTCGTTTCGAAAAATCAGTCAAAAGAATATTTTATAAAAGATACTGGTCATTACATTACTAGCTAAAGGCATAATTTTTTTATGTATTTGGTTTACTACTGTAAATTTGAACTTTTAAATTAGTCGCTACCAAAACTAATTTCTAATGGTTGGGACACGAGGGAAAGGTTTTCCATTGTCAAGAATAGAGTGGAAAAGTTTTCCATTGTCAGGTCAGTGGTGGTTTGTGTTGGCAAAGTTTTCTAAGATCACGCGCGCGTCGAATTTTCGACCATTGTACGGCCCTTCTTAAATTTTTTATACCAATAAATACCTTTAAAGGGTTTGGTTAGGTTAAAAGTTAGTGGACTTTTTACGCCCTCCACCACGACCGCTCTGTCTATTGTGGCTCACACCTATTTATATTTCTCCCAGATAAGATCAGGCTTTTTAATGAATCCGATATCAAATTGGGAGAGAGTTCTTACATCTTCCCTTAATCACGAGCACAATGTGTGTTTTGGTGTTCCTGTCTCCTGGAAAGTATGACGAGCAGATGATTATATCCGTCATGCCCTCCTCTCCCGGTATAGTGACGTGGGTAGCTACCAGGTCCTTGTTACAGGAACCAGATGTACCTTCTGAGGCCGTATATCCGACCTTTCCCTATGAAAACGGTTCTATTCGCTTTCTGTTTATAGCCAGGGACCCTTTTCCTTACAAAAGCAGTTCTATCCGCCTTCTGTTTTAATTCTTGATTCCTAAGCACCTGCTTGTTCGCGATGGATTAGCCCTTCCCCGTAAAACAGACGCCTGGGACTTTAGAGGTATCTGTCGAAACGGATTCACCCGTTTAGGTCGGCGCACTCTTGTCTGCTTGTAACTTTTGTCACTTTTTTTCCATGAAAGCGGTTCTGTTTGGAGCTAGGGAAGTAATAGTCCACCACGGCAGAGCCCCGCTTTACCGCAGGAAGGCTAGATACTCCGAGAGGTCGCCCTGTGTCTCAGAGGCACCGTTGGAGACACCTGTTTAAGGCAGGATGTCATTCACTCATTAGCACGGTATGCTAACACCTTGAGTTAAGCCTTGTGTTCGTCTTAGCTTCGGATCCCGTCACGCTAGCGGCTGAAGTTGCCGATAACCAGCAACTCCAGCGCATGTTACAAGAGATCCTACTGGGCCAACCACGACATCGACGTGCAAACACAGCGGTGGATATATAATATAATACCTTTACACAGTTATTTAATGAAAATAATTAAAGTGACTATAACAGTATGCACGGGTTTCAAATGCAAGAATATTAAGTTAGGTTTTTGTATCTTGTTTGTAAAATTTATTTTTTTTACAATTTATTCCTAAGGCTTAATTAAGTAAAATGTTTTCTCTAAATATATTTATTTTTAGTTTTTCTTCATATTATGACCATATATGCAGTGGCCGAGATTGATTTTCGTGAACAAGGTAAGAACAAATTGCTTTATATTAATCTATTTGTATTATCTTTTAATAAGTACACAATAAATACCAATTCAAACAAACAGCAATTACGACTTTAACACCTTAATTGCCTAAAGAATTTTAAAAAAATCTAAGCATCGCGTAAATGAATTTTTATCATTAGAAATATTTTTAATCAAGGATTTTAAAACATACTTGAGATTTTATTTTTTTTATTAATAAATAAATATACTTAACATTTTAACTCCATATTAACAGCAGTTGCGGCACATGAGAGAGGACGCTGGGACGCCGTCACCCAGGAAAAAAAATCACAAACTTACAATTTATGTTTATATGAAATTTTTGTATTTACTATAAATGAAATAAATTTATACTGTATACATATATTTATTTAAAAAATGTGAGGGTAAATTCAGAAAAAACAAATATTTGGAACAAATTATACCTACTCCACAAAGTCTCTATGTTCTTACGGGGCAGCCCTCAGGCCGTACCGTTGAATCATTTCTCTTTTGGTCTGCGTCTAGACTTTCGAAAACCCGCTTATCCAATTTTCTAGATACTAAAGACAACAAATTAAAGTCATGAGAGGAGTAATGTCCTTCAAGACCTCCTCTAGTTAGAACTAAAAGGATCTGTAAGTTCAAAAATTCATCCCCAATGCAGAATCTTGCTGCGACCCAAAGAACAGTATTACACAAACCAATTTATCATCACTTACCACTGTATTATGAGTCTCTGTAAACCGGGAGAACTACCATCAAAAATTACTGCATATAAAAACCTACAGCCCTAAAGCCTTTCCGACATATAAAAGTGTTTTTATTATTTTAAATAATTCCGCATTGTTTTGTTAGGTGACAATTAATAAAGGTAATGTTATGATCAGCCAAAATTGATGTTTAAATTTTCACCCTTAATGCTCAGGCCAGGGAAGCGTGATTTTTAATGAATTGGAAATAAACCTTTTAAAAATTTATTTTTAAGGTTAAAAATCAACCGATTACTACAAGTATTGGAATTATATTTGCTTAGGCTTTGACTGAGTGACTTCTTGTCGTAAGTTGCTGTTGATGTTACTGTAAAATTTAATATATGTTTTTTTAACTCTAGGTGAATGGTCTGGTCTTTGTAAAACTGGAAGACGGCAGTCACCCATAAATATTGACACCAGCAAGGTTGTTCATGATGATAGTATTACGGCATTAAAATTCAAAAATTTTAATAGAAAAATTAAGGTTACTTTAGAAAATACTGGATTCAATGGTAAAAATACACTTAGTAGCTACATAATAATATATGTACCCGCATTGAATTTTTTTTTTAGGTTTTTCATTATTTTACTGTAATTAAAGAGCTTTAAATCTAGATATCATAGACTATCCTTTTTCTAAAATACGAAAAATGTTCTCTTTTTTAGACTAGTTTTTTTTATATTTAGGCATCATTTTACCCCACAACTTCCTTCTTATTTGAAAATTGAATAAATTTCCCTCCATTTTATTTATGTTGTTTTAGTATTAATTAAAGTAGCCGAAGATGTTAAACCCAAACCGACCTTAACTGGAGGTGGATTAGATGGGAAATACATTTTAGACAGTTTATGGTTCCATTGGCCCAATGGTCACACCATAGATCAAAATCGGTAAGAATATTCTCTCCAGGAATAAAAAATTTTTATATATATATATATATATATATATATATATATATATATATATATATATATATATATATATATATATATATATATATATATATATATATATAAATATAATAAGAAAAAACGTAATCTGTTAACTCTAAACTGCTTTAAATCAAAAACTAGTAATATTTAGGGTGCACAGGGCAAAAGTGGCATAAGCCACATTTTGAGAGATTGTGTTTAAGTACAGAAATAACTTTATAAATTATAAGATAATAATGGCCAATACGATCTTTCATAACATGTCAAAGAAAACATTTTTATGTTATAAAACATCTTATAAGCTATTAATTTTTGTACTTAAACCCAATTTTGCGAATAGGGTACCATTGCTCTAAACGCCTTATTTAAACCCGAATATTCCTTTTTTAAAATTCTTTTTAGGACATTATAAGCTCTTTTTTTACAATTTAAAAAAATATTTTCTTTTTATTTAATTTTTTAATATTTTTGTTGGAAGATTTAAACAAACTCTATGATTTAAAACCCCCTTTACAAATTTATTTATTCCGGCAACTGTCAAAATTTAATATTTAAAAATTTTTTTTAATATTTTTTTTTTAAATTTTTTTTTAATTTTTTTTAATATTTATTTATTATTATTTTTATAAATACTTATTTTTATTATTTAAATAAATTATTAATATTTATTTAATATTAATATTAATTTTAAAAAAAAATATTAATAAAAAAAATATTTAAAAAAAAACTTTAAAAAAAATAAAAAAATTGTCGAGTCTTTTTGTTTTTAATATTGGTTTATTCAATACTTTTATTAAGTATTTGTTTTTTCTTCAAGACTTTTTTTTTTCTTAAAAAATTTTTTTTTACTTCAAGTACTTTGTTTTTTAAGCTTTATTTACCAACTTTTAATTAATAAAAATTTTAAACCCGCAATCTTCCTTATCATAAATGTCTTATTCGTAGGTACATTATCAGACTCTTTTCACAATTTTAAAAGATGATTCTGGTCTTTTTGCCATTTACATTTTTTAATTTTTTTGTCGATGGAATGATCTCTTAATAGAACATTGGGTCTGTGTATTCTAAGACCCCTTTGAACCAAATTAAGAGAAAAGATTTTTACCGT
Source organism: Listronotus oregonensis (assembly GCA_019359885.1). NCBI lineage: Eukaryota > Metazoa > Arthropoda > Insecta > Coleoptera > Curculionidae > Listronotus > Listronotus oregonensis. Next base: position 88,938 of record JAHBCN010003018.1, on the reverse strand, counting down.
GTATAAACAGATTAACCAAATAAATAATTTTTACAGCAATTGCTCATTTTTTAAATTAAGCTTGTCCTAGTGTGGTGGTAGCTGACAGGAATTCGATAGTAACTCTAACTTTAAAAAATAAATAGTTGATGGAATGATGAAAATGATAAAATAAATTTCTGATTTTAGTGCTGATTTAAGTATTAACTTCGGATTTTACTCAGAAAAATACTCAGATCTTAATGAAGCTTTTGGAAAAGACGATGGTATAGCATCAGTTAATGTACCCTATTATGTAAGTAGGGATTTTTTAAAATATTGCGTTGTTATGCTAACAATACAAAAGAACCTTATAACTTAGCTCGGTGTCCTTTACAAAAAGACCTTAAACTTAAAATGAAATGTGTTAGCCGTTTACAACTTAGGGGAATGTACAGGATGGCGCCTTGTCAATTCATTATAATGCAAAGTTTGTTTTTTTAAATGGGAAACCCTGTTTATTATTCTACCATTCGTTTTATGAATAAAATTATCTTATTTCGGAAACCTTTGCTACACTTTATATTTATTCAAAAAGAAAAGTTATTTGTGAAAAAAGAACGAAATTCATGAAAAATAAACATCATGAACCTATGCATAGTATTTAAATTTTGTATTCCTTGTTTAACGTTTTATTGTTTATAATTATTTTCTTTATATTTAGCATTGTTTTTTATTTTAAATTATTTATTATTTATTTATTTTGTTTAATATTTTATTAAAACTATCCATAAGCAACTAGGTTCTTATCTAGTCTTTTTAAGGTGTTATTTGCCTTCTTTCTGGATTGAAACATATAATATTTAATAATATTATATGTTTCAAAGTTTTCAAACTCCACTGTATTTAAATCAAAATTTAAGAACACAAAAATCTGGTAGTTTTCTTATCTCATTCCCAAATAATATACGAAATATTTCAGCAATCATTTGTTTCTATACCGGCTTGCATTCTTCCAAACAAAATAAGTACCTAATTAAATGAATTAGGAATCTACAAAAAAGAAAAAATAGCTAATAATTTAAAAATAATATTTATTATTTTTGAAGAAGTCAATTTAAGATTGATTGGTTCATTGCAACATAAATGTACTTAATTTTATACAAGGTGTGCAAAATTTAAATCTTGTAAGGTTTTTTTTAATGTTTTACAAATAACCAATTTAATAAATTGGTTATTTTATGGGGAAACAAATAATCAGATTACATACAGGGTGTTCCATTATTCCATTATATTTTTAATATTGTAACCTATAAAAAAAAATAAAAACTAAAATTGGTGTATGCAAAAAAAAAATTAATATAACAATATTAATTTCTTAACTTAAAACATATTAATCCTGGTTAGGGTAGACGATATACTTTTTTTATTAATAAAATATATGGTTTAATGTACAAACTGAAAAGTATGTAAATATCTCAAACCTGATACGCCATTGGAATCTACTTTTTTTCCACTTACCACGCCGCTGCTATCCACTGGCGTAACATAATAAAACTGAAATTTATTTTAATAATAAGTAAAATAAGTTATTTCCAAGTTAGTAGCACTGTTAATCTAACATACTCTTACATAAAGGTAAAAAATTACAATTTTAGATTGTTGCAACTAAAGGACCAGCCGTTTTTGATATTATAGCACATGCTGTAAGCCAGGTAGCTGACACAGTAAATAGGACTGTCACTATTAACTCAATAAATCTTGATAAACTATGTCCCCCAAAGATCAGCAGCTTTTTTAAATATCATGGGTCTAAACTAGAACCAGGTTGTGAAGAAGGCGTTGCTTGGTTTATTTTGAAGGATTCATCCATTATAAGCAATGAACAGGTATGATTGTGTTTGTATTAAAATACTAAAAAGTTCGGTATTTATTTTAACTATAATACTTTTGTTTTAGTTCCAAACTATAAGAACCATTTACAACTCTGAGCACGTCCTGGTTTCTTTTAATGATAGGGACCAACAACCGCTCTACGGAAGAAAAGTTTATCATTATTGGGAATGAAGAAAATAAAGTGTAATTTTCCTAATGCATTAAATAAATGTATAAAGAAAAAAATGATGTCTTTTATTTTCTTATTAAAAACATAGTCGATAAAAAGTAGCACAGAGCAAATAAAATTTTAAAAAGTTGGGACCCGCCAAAAATTCATATCTTTATACTCTCCCAAATGGAACCGCACTTGCGGCGCCGCACATTGGGCTATTTGGGGGTTTTTTGGCACAAAACCTTAAACGCCGCCTTTTTACCACAGACATCTACTTAAAAAAAAATACTCGTATTGGTTTGTACTTTCAGAATGTATTGCTAAAGATTGAATATTATTTTTTCAAACATAAAAAATACAAATTATTATAACAAAGAGTACAGAGTAATTGTATCTTTTTCCATTACCACGAACGCAATTAGAAATTATGGAAAAAGCCAAAAATTATTATAAAAATATTATATAAAATTAATTATAGACATAAAACCTAACCCTTTCAACTTTTTAAGTTCTAAAATGGAGTTTAAAAACTTTGAAATATATTATTTTAGGGACAATTATATTGAGAGGGGGAAAAGTGCAAAATCTTTACAGATATATTTCGCTAGGTATTTAGAAAAAAGGCAACTAATCCAGTGGCGGCGTAAAGGGGAAGCAGCAAGGGGTGACAACATGGTGACAACTCACGCGGCACTCGCGTATCTTAGTATAGTTTGTCCAAGCTAACATTTTTAGGTTGGCAATGCGAATGTCCCTACATATTAGTAAATTTTGTTTTTTAGATTTAAGTTGGCTGATATAAGAATTTTAGTCAGGACCGTACTGAGGGAAGGGAGTTTTAAAATTTTAATATCTTAAAAAAATTGTTGTTAGATTACAATAACTAAATTTATCAGTATTTTTTTCTTGCTGTTCATATCTTTGCATGAATTGTGAAAGCTTAATGTTTGGCCATAATATTTTATTAAAAATTATCATTTTCGCCTATATAGTGCAGATTAATAGTTATTTATTGTTTGTTATTTAGAAAGAGTTTACACTATTTTAAACTTTTTGTACACACTTAGTCTTAAAATACACCTTCAATTAGAGCGCTTAGGTACGTAAAAAAATGTAAAATAGTGTACACTATTTCTAAATAACAAACAGACCTGTTATGTTTTGTTATATTTACAGGAAAACTCTTTACAGTTGAATCAAAATATCCTGATAAAATATCTCACTATCTCACTCCCATATTAAATAATAAAATAAATAAAACAAAACAGTAATAATCATTTATTTATTCAGAGTATCATTAACACAATAAGGTGATTATATTTTATAAAATAAATTTATCAAAAACGTTTTTATGAGAAAAGCAAACGTATGCAATGACGAAAGAAAAATGTTTGCAATCTGCACGCAGCAGATACTAGTCTAGACACTTTTAAGATAAGAGAGCATACAAAGTGGGAGGTTTGACGTTTTAGCAGCTGGATTGTAAATGGATGCTTGTGAGTCCAAGCATTTTGGCAACAACTGTGCATTGATGTAATGTGTTTAAATGAAATAATCATTTAATATTTAGTTTTTTATTAAAAGCAGTAAGGTAGTTTAATAAAGAAAAGCTAAAAAGTAAAAAGAAGATAACTTAAAATGATTTTTATTTCTATTTACCTTATTAATATACTAATAATGTGGGTCCCACAAAATAGGGAATAAATTGTAGTCAAAGCTGTCTTATTATTTTTATATAAATACTATTTCAATAGCATTAAATACGCAATGATATGGAGGCAAGCGCAGCACTTGATGACCAGCCTCCTGAATAAGAGCATCGACGACATAAGATTTGGGTGGCTTTGGTAGGCGCTGAATCAAACATCACAAAATCTATTTTGTCGCCGATTTTGCAAAAGGAATATTACGGTCTTCTAACCAAATAACCATATTTTCTTTCTTCCAGCCACTATTTGGCCAGTTTTTTTAACAACCTACTGTGGTAGCTGGCATTATCTAAAATGACTAATGAAGGCCTTTTTAAATTAGGTAGTAGATCATCTCTAACCCACTTCTCAAAATTTTCAGCTTTCATCTCGCCATGGTAAACTCCTGTTTTTGTTTTTGATTTAAAAATTCTACTGGCACCATCAACATCCTTTTTCGGAACCAGCATGTAGAATCATGTATCTAAGGAAAATATAAGAATTTCCATAGTGATTTAATTAAATATACTTTAATGTTTCATAAGAATGCAGCAAATGTATACTGTAGTTTAATGTTATCTAAGAGCTAGACCCTAAGTGAGGTATCTACCGAATCTGTCATATATTTATTTTTTCTCAGGATACACCTTATGCTTGAAGTCTAAGTGTTCACATACTACGAGTGTCTAGATTGAAGTCAGAAGTAAATTACTGATAAGGGACTTAAATATATTTAGATTTCGTAGTCTCAAAACTCTAGAGATGAAGGTGCGGAAAAGTGGGAAATGTGAGGTGAACAGTAAAGGAATGCATCTTGAGTAGACTTTTAGTTTGCTCTAATTAGGATATGCAAATGAAGGTATAACGTCAGCTAATGCTTCGGAGCAGAAGCGGTGAAAATACTCATAAAAAAGGAACAGGTTTTCTACAACTTGTCGGTGTGCATGAGAAAGCTTTTTTGTAAAACTGTGATAATTTATAAGACAAAACAAAATTTTATTAGAGGATTGTAAAAAAAGCTTCACCTTGTGGATTTAACAAAATGGGCGCTTCAATTTTTCCTTAAGTGTAGGAAAGTACATTTTTTTTCTAGCGTATAATAAGTCATGAGAATGTTTAACCTTTCCACTGAAATATACATCATTATCCTGCCAAGACCTGCGGAAAGAGCTGTTCGAGAAGATTCAGATTTCATCGAGAAACACCCAAAGATTTTTTTCTCCTAAATATTAATTTTACATAAAACCTTTTAAAAATTTCCTCCTCATGCGTTGCACATTTGGTTTTTCCATTAAACTTAAGTTACTTATAAATTTCATATTTTGTTTCTTATATTGTCAGCAACTGCCACTATGGGATCCTAAAAAATACATTTATAAATATATTTAAATCTTAAAATATTTCGCACATCTGAGAATGTATTTTTAGATTATGATACTATTAAAACAAGTTATTTTATCTTATGCAAGATCACTGGTATTAGGTTATATTTTCTTACCTTCGACTCATCACAGCTCTGAAGTGGGTTTCAAAGCTTTTCCGAACTGGAAATACAGTAATCACTGTTATTCATACTCTAAAAATATCTATTCTAGGGTTTTTTTCTTGAAACCAATAAAAATAAAATTTAGTCGAAAATAAAATAAATTATGAAATATAAAAAATGTCAAATAGTCCACACAAAAAAAATAAAAACACTGCAGAGTAATCTCTAATCTCACTAATTACTTTAAAACACGAAATAACACACCCAAACACAAGGAAAATTTAATACAAAAATTGAAACGACTTTAACCCATTACTGTGTCATTTACGCCAATCAGCTGATTTTGACGTTGAGTCTAGTGATTTTTGTTTTTGAACTAGCCTGAATCATGTAAGCCAACGCAAAAATGTTAGCTTGGACAAACTATATAGTATAGTAGCATCGAGGACGGTGCGGACGGAAGTAATTTCGGCTTTTCCCTCCCAGTGGCGGCTCCTCCATTGGGTCATTTGGTCAATGACCTCCCAATATTTTTGACTAATATTTCAGAACAAAAACATAATATTGATATAAATATAAATGAAAATATATATTTTTTTAATCTTTTAAATTTCCCTTTATTATTCTAAGCATATAAACTCGTTGACCGAGATCTCCAGATAGGTGGTTTCGTTCGTTGGCAAAAAGCCGGGCTGGCAGCCTGCATTTCTTTCGCGGTTCAATGGACTACCTTGGAACTTCTAAAATTCATTGTGAAATAGGACTATTCGGAGTCTGTTCCGAATCTAGCGCTGTGTCTAAAGTTTTTTTAACTTTTAGCCGATAAAAAAAAATAGCACTATCTTTACTTACAACCAAAATACAAAGATGTGCTGAAATCGCCAAAATTTGAAAAACACTCTGTACCTCCGAAACTAATCCAGTTAGCCACGATCTATATTCGACTTTAAAAATCGAACTCGAGGATGTGCCGTCAGATTTGTTCCATCTGTTCTAGTTCTAGCGTATGAAACGGGATCCGAAGCTAAGATGAACACAAGGCTTTAACTCAAGGTGTTAGCATACCGTGCTGATGAGTGAATGACATCCTGTGCCTTAAACAGGTGTCTCCAACGGTGCCTCTGAGATACAGGGCGACCTCTCAGAGTATTTAGCCTTACTGCGGTAATGCGGGGCTCTGCCCTCTCTCCAAACATAGGAAAAAAGTGACAAAGGTGCGCTGACCGAAACGGATAAGTCCGTTTCGAGAGGTGCCACTCAAGGTAACAAGCAGACAAAGGTGCGCCGACCGAAACGGGTGAATCCGTTTCGTAAGGTGCCCCTGAAGTCACCGGCGCCTGGTTCACGGGGAAGGACTGATCCATCCCGACAGGCAGGTGCTTGGGGAGGGTTCCCTGAATCCAAACAGAAGGCGGACAGAACCGCCTTCATAGGAAAAAGGGTTCTCTGGCTTTAAACAGAAAGCGGATAGGACCGTTTTCATAGGATAAGGCCGGAGATACGGCCTTTAGAAAAAAACATCTGGTTCCCGTAACAAGGACCTGGTAGCTACCCACGTCACTAGACCGGGAGAGGAGGGCATGATGGATCTAATCGTCTGCTCGTCATACAGGAGACAGGGACACCAGAACACATCAGATCACATTGTGCTCGTGTCCGGTAGCGACACGAGTGAGAGGAGATGTAAAAACTCTCTCCCAATCTGGTATCGGATTCATTGAAGCCCGATCCTATTGGGAGAAATATAAAAAGGTGTGAGCTACAATAGACCGAGCGGACGCAGGGGAAGACGTAAAAATTCCACTCACTTTAAACCCACCCCCTACCTACCTACCCTTATTTATTGGTTTGTTTTTAAAAGTCCTTTCAGGTAATTATTGTTACTTAAAATAAAACGAATCGAAAAAACGCTTTAAAAACAAGCCAATACACAACAAAGTGTCCCACCAAGACCATATTTACCCGGGGCCTTGTTATGCTTTAATTGGTTTATTGCCCTTTTAACCTCCTCTAACGTGGGTTCTGGTACATACTTCTTTGCTCTTTGGTATACCTTCTTCGTGTTCCTAGTTACTGCATCTATATTTAGTAGGTTTTCGAAGAATTCTTTCCATGCTTACATTACTTCTTTTATGTCAGTTATAAGCTCGTTGGTTTCATGCCTTTGGTATGTAACCTTTCCTTATTATTTTTACTTATTTGAAAAAGTTTTGGCTCTTTGTTGATCCTGCCTTTCTTTTTACATTCTCTATTGTTTTATTGTAGGTTCTCTTTTTTCTCCTTATTATCCTTCTT
>JAHBCN010003018.1:0-81444 GCA_019359885.1 Listronotus oregonensis | reverse complement strand
CAAAAGTTTAAGAAACCTGTCCACTTACAAAAACTCCAATATAATCGATAAGGGATATATTATTAGTGAAGAATTGAACAAAAGAAAGAAACGTAGTGATTTTCAATCTCACCGTATAGACAATAGTGATCAGGACCTAATAAGAAGAAAAATATATTGTCTTTATGAAAGCGGAGTTGTTCCTACCTTGGATAAACGGAAAAAAAAAGCTAGACAAAAACGAAACCAATATAAATATTAGCCCTGCCACCCTCCATAGAGTTGTTTGTAAAATGGGATTTAAATACGGCAAAATAGATAAAAGTCAAGTAGTAATGGAATCGCACAGATTACGCACGTGGAGATTAAATTAAATTACCTTCAAGAAATTAAAAGATTAGGTTAGAAAACAGATCCATAAATTTCCTTGATGAAACATGGTTCGATACACACGACACAGTATCCAAATGATGGGTTGATTCCAGTCAAAACTGTCAGACGAAAGCACCTTCAAATAAAGAAAAACGCATTACCATAATACACGCTGGTTCAGAAGACAGATTTGTCCAAACTACTTGCTGTTGTCTGCAAAGAATATTAAGGATTCTAGCTTGGATTTTGAAAACTGGTTTCAAAATTATATTTTAAAAAATATTCCAATCAACAGTGTTATTGTCATGGATAACGCAAGCTACCACAGCCGTCTGCTACACAAAGCAAAATCTGAAACCAGGAATATTTGTTAGAAAATGATATTTATTTTGAATTCAGTTTAAAAAAAAGGGCAACTTTTGGAAGTCCCAAATTCATATGCTATATAATAATTAGCTGAACAGGCTGGGCATACTGTCTTACGTCTTCCTTCGTATCATTGTATGTTTAACTCCATAGAACATTTGTGGAAGCAAGTGCAATCAAAGATCAGAGCAGAAAATGTTACACCTACTTTAAGTCCCAGTGTTATAAATTTGATAAAAAATGTAATTACTAACATACCAGTTCAGAGCTGAAAAATTTCAGTACAGCACATTATAAAAATTGAGTAGGTACTCTTACATTTCTATACAAAACAACATAAATCCCATTGTTATTAATCTCAATGATGACTCTGATAGTTAAACAGAATTAGATTTAGATATTTAGATTAAAATGTAATTATGTATAGATAATATAGTTATAAATGTATTAAAGCTTTGCATACATTTAATTTCCTAATGTAATTTTAAGATTATACCTACCTAAATAGACAATAAATTATAAATCTCTATATTATTAGTCCATTCCTAATGTTCTCTCCTTTAATACCTACTGATCCGCAGTTTTATTGTTGTCGGAAGGTATAATCCATAAATAAAGGCAAAAGCTAACACGGTATACTTTGAGACAAACTATACCACATTGTTTTAAACTCTACGGTTATATCCTTACGCACGTCACTGAGTTTTACGAAGTCAAGTCAACTTTTCTATTGTTACTAGGACACTATCAGATTATGTTTTGGCTAAAATTTCGTTTCATTATCTTTTAGGGTTTAATAAATATTAAACCCAAAGGATTTTCTTTAATTTATCACCCTGTAACATAGAAACCAATACCCATAGACCAAAACTTTATATGAAAACTAACAAATCTATTTTTACCAAAACTCTTCAGAGTATTTTTTACAAACTTTAACAGAATCTATATATATATATATATATATATATATATATATATATATATATATATATATATATATATATATATATATATATATTATATATATATATAAATATATATATATATATATATATATAAACTATACTATATATATATATATATATATATATATATATATATATATATATATATATATAATATATTATATATATATATATATATCATTTGCTAATGTGGATATATTTATATGTAGGTAGTTATATATATTTATTTGTCTGTCACGTGATTCTGAGGTTATGGCTTGAGCTAACATCATGAAATTTGGTACAGTGGTAGTCTTTAGCAGTGGCTAGATCCTAACGCTAGAACTCGCCCGGTACTAAAATGAGCAAAGTGTTTTTTTTCCGTTAGCCGTACGGAAGGCGTCTTACGGAGACAGAGGCTACTTAATATTGTCTCTCGCCTGGCGGAGACAGGCTTTTCATCTAGTTATGTAATATAAGCATAAGTTGACAATATTTAAGAAGTTAGAAACTTAAGAAGTTAGAATTTAATAAAACTTTAGAACTCACAATAACTCAGTTTTGTAAAGGTTATTCAATGTGTATTTATTTTATTAAAATAAATATTATTATCAGTTTAAAACTGGAATATTTTAGCACCGCATTCATTATTAAATAAGTATTTTTAAAAAGTAGATTGAATAATATTTTTTACTATCTTTTTCTTCTCCTATAAATTACATTTAACAGTTATTTATTTTATTTTTTAATTTTAAATACCCAAATAATCATAATATGACTTTTTAATAATGCAAGGCGAATGAATACATTTATTTATGCAGTGTTAACATAATTGATAAAAAAAGGATTGGATCGGTATATCTTATTAAATAACAGAGTAGAAAAAGTTATATTTTTTGCCTAATTATTTTTTAAAATAATCTCGTTAGAGAGCTGCAGTCAAATACTTACAAACTTCTTAACTACAACTTTTTTAAACTATTAAACATAATTGAAACAAATCTTTAAGGGGGTATTCTAGTACAGAGGCATGAATTTTAGGTGATTCTTGAAGTGCCGTAAAAAAAAGGCAATTAATATTTTTACTATCATTTTTTATGAGTTATTTATTAACATTACAAAAATATAGTAAAAAAATGAATTATGAAAAAAAAAACGAAACCGGTTATCAACGTAGAGTAATGTCGCAATGTCCAGAACTACGGAAAAAATCACAAAATGGCGCTGCCTAGAAAAACAATTTTTGTACCATTTTTTTTTTTTAATTTTCTAAAAATAGTAAAAATTGAAAAGTTGGGGATGCGGATAGTTTCGGACTTAGACAAGTCTATAAAAAAGAATCTCAAAAAATTTCGTCGTAAATCGGTCCAGTAGAACGAGAAATCGTGGTCATGGTCACGGGCCAATTTTTTGAGACCCCACTTCATCAGCTGCTAATTTTTTGAATTTGTAACTTTTTTTATTTCTTATTTTTTTTCTGTATTTTTGTTATGTTAATAAATAGCTCATAAAAAATGGATAGTGAAAATATTAATTGCCTTTTTTCTATGGCACTTCAAAAATCACATAAAATTCATGCCTCTACACTAGCATACCCCTTAATTTTTCTGACGAACTCTAGATCATCATTCTTGACATATAAAGATTTGGCAAGATCGGAGTATGTCGGAGTATGTAATCTGAGGACTTAACTCTTTATGACTGTAAACTGTCAACCTTTTGAAACAGGGATTAATAATTTGACAGATAAACTAAGGACCAAATTAAATAGGATAAAAATTCTCAAATTCCTTTGGAGGCCCAGATTAAAAACCATATTAAAAATTACCAAAATTTTGTTAATAACTTTTACATAGGGATAATAAAGACAAATTCAAATGCCCTTAGTTCTGGTCGGTCATGGTTAGTTCTGGTTAGTTAAAGCGGATTTTTATTTCCCCAAATTCAAAAGCCTTTAGTTTTGATCGGTCATGGTTATTCTGGTTAGTTAAAGCGGCATTTTATTATCCCCAATTATACTTTAGACGTGATATATTACTAAAAGTAGAAACAGTAAACTTTTCCGTTGGTCCTCAGATTACCGCTGCTTTGGAAAACGGTTAGTGATAAGTTTACCTATGCTTGTTTAGATACCAAACATTAATTCTGAATTTTAGTCCTCCGTTTACATGCTCCCGGCAAGATACGCTTTCTAATAAACTTTCTACGATGCTTCATCTAAACATAAAGTTTAGCTATCTCGTTTATTTTTCAAAAAATACGAGTATCTGTTATGGCGAAGAAAGCGATATTTGCATCAACTCAGTTTTTTTAATTAACCTTATGCTTTCTTTTAGGTTTAATCCTACATTTAGAATTGCTAACAATGGTAATTTTTATAGCAAGCGCAGGATTTTAGTACCATTTACAAAACTTTCATGAAATGAATATTGGGACCAGGTTTAAAAAACAATTTTCATTTTAATGCCTTAAATATGAAATCATATTAGTTGTAGCATAGAAGTCTACTAGTTTTTATTTCCTTATTATAAACCGCCAAGTTTTGCCAAGAAGTACAACTGAGCTTTTCGTATAAGAGAAATCTATAAACTTAATTTTTTAAGGTCATGGCCTCTAAAACAAAAAAAATGCACCAAGTCTAACTTACAGACCTAAAATATTAGGGTAGACAGAGTGGTAGACATGACGAAATCATAAATATTCAAGATTTAGTTAAATCCTAAAAAAAGCTGTTTTAATTTTGCCACAGTAAAGTGGTATACGTATTTGTAAGTCATGTCAAAATTCATGCCATAAAGAAGCAATCATATTTGCTTTAGAAAAATACATTTACATTTGAGCTTAAGCATCTCATATTAGACAAATCTACCCTAATTTTAATTATGGGGCACTTCCACTGACCCTCATATGGACCGGCAAAGGGTATCAGAAGGGCAATTCAAAAGTTATAGTTTATGGGCGAAAAAATGAATCCGTGCACTCGCTGTGGCGGTAGTCATCGCTCTGGGTCTTAAATCATGCGCAGAACGGACCGGCAGACCGATTTTGTTTACACGTTTGTCGTCGGCCAGTTCCGTACTGGCCGCTTGTAATAGAATTTTTATATAATTATAGATTCTAAACAAGTTTTACTATTTTATTGACTTATTTTTTGTTTAGTGGTAGCAATTATACATTCCTTTTGATCATAAATAAAAAAATTTCAAAACTGTTTTTTTTGATGATCCGCTTGCGTACATTTGTACAAAAGAGAAAGAATAGTATAACCTTTCTCCCTCCCTTCAAAGTGCTTATTGGTCGGTCGGTCGGCTTGGCGTCTCCTCGTCGATCAATCGACAGGTTGGAGCCACGGAGAAAGGTTATATCATGATTCTTTTTTCTCTCTCGCACGCTTATTTACACTGCCAAACCCCAAGGCTGCCTCTGTAAATGTATGCTCGTTTTGTTTAAATGCATTTAAGATGTTTAAAACATCTCATTATCGCTCTCAAAAATATAAGTCTAAGCAGGAAAAATTAACTTATTTGTACGAACATTTTTTCCCTTCTTTTATAAGTTTGTTTCATTTTTCAAAAACGATTATTGTGTCCAGTCAAATAAACCTATTTTAACCGAAAGGTGAATGTATTTCCCGATCCCTTTATTGATCTCCCAAAAAAACAGAACCCTTTAAATATACAAAAAGCGTTTAAACTTTGTCGTTTTTAAACCGACATAAAACCGTGTAAAGTAGACACTCACGCGTTTAATCGATTTTAACAGTTTCAAAACCGTTTTACGGCGGTATAAAGAATAGGTCTTTAAACAAACCCTATCTTTTATTAGCCGTATTTTTTGCTATTTAAATTTTGTAATAATTATTTTGTTACCATATTGTTTATATGACATAATGTATATATGTATAGAATCGCAAAATAAAAAAATCAGTATCTTAATATAGAAAAAAAGAGTTATTTTGAGCAACCAAATGGAAAAAGCACTATTTTTCGTAAGGAGCAGAGCAAAAAAATGTAAATTATGATAAATAGTGTTGCCCAACGCGTTTTACACAATATTTTTTTTTATTTTGAATGTGATGTAGTTTTTTTTAATTCATGGTTAAAATATGAAAAACTTTTTAAAAGACATTGACGTTCTCAAACTAATGTAACTGTTAAAAAAACTAAGATTTTGACAACGTCAATGAGTTCAAAGTGCATTAAATTAAAAAAAAAATATATTTTATAAATATAAATTAATTAATGTTTTAAAAACATTTGTAAATCCGGCACTGGTCCTTTTTTCAAACACTATGGGGAAACCTTATTGTTAGTTTAGTGCCCCCGCGTAAATTTTCCTAATGCGATTAGCCATTGCATATCTAAACTTAGGTTATCTATGGGCACTTCTCAACAAAGCTAAGGCGGAAGATTAAGTACTTGTGTTTCTATCTTACCACTACGTCTGACTAACACAAAAGACAACATACCAATAGACGGGACTATATACCTGACGAAAACATAAATGTTTCGAATAATTCCTAAAAATGTGCTTTTTAACTGGTCCACTATATATTGTTATGGTTATTAATATGGTTATTTGTAATTCGTACCTTATAATTATCGAGAAAGATAAAAGGGGTACGCTTCTATTTATTACCGAACACATTTATTTAAAACTTACATTTTCATTTAACTAAAAACATACTGTTCTTTCTTTCAAGATGGGGAAAAAAATATTGCCTAAAGTTCAAGTTGCAGTTTTATATGGTATGAAAAAAATATTTTTTGCTTATATCTGAAATCATGTTTAACGACTAATTTTATTCTATTATATCTTAATCTCTTATTTTTTTATAAGCTTGTGGTAGGTTATTTTATCAACAATATTATTTGGAGTTCTCGCAGGCTAAAAACAGTTTTCGAATATTTTGAATTATAAAAGCAAAATTCAAATACCTTTAATTTTAATAAGTCCTTTATTTTATTGTAATTCTTATCTTAAAACTAATGTCCCATTTTTTTACTGAAACATTTACTTACTTACTCCATAGCACTACAACCCAGGGTGGGTCTTGGTTGCCTTGACTATCTGCCTCCACCTGGAATGATCATGAGTCATCTCCCTCCATTCTTGCTGGTCTATTCCAAGGATGTGATCAGTGGTCTTTTTTCTGGTAGTGCTTCTTCCCATATCCGTTTTATTAGGCGATCGTTTTGACTTCTCTGCACGTGCCCTGTTGCGTTGCGTTGTAGTCACCCAATACCACAAGAATATCTTGTTTGGGTACCTGATTAATAGCTGCTTGCAGAGTATCACAAAAAGTTACCTTTATGTCATCTTGTGATTCTTCTGTTGGTGCATATACGGATAGCAAACTAAGGTTGTGCAGTTTGCCTCTCATTCTTATGAAGCAGATTCTTTCGTTGACCTGCGTAAATCCAATGACTTCATTCACCGTGCCTTACCGCGTGGCCACTATACAAAAAGGTGTAGTTCCCCATTTTGACGTTACCTGACCCAGTCTATCTAATTTCTTGGAGTGCGGTTGTATCCATGTTATACTTTTGGAGAGACTGGACTGTTACTGTTGAAGTGCCTGGTCTATACCAGCTTAGTACATTCCATGTTCCAATAATCAAGTCTTTACTTCGTAGCTTGTGTCGTCTTCTTATTTCTGTCCGGTTCCGAAGCAAATGTTTCGGTTTCTTAACAGTGGATATTTTTAAGGGGTTAGGTATGGGAGAGTTTTATTGAAACATTGCTAAATTATTATTGAAATATTGCTAAATTATTATGTTTTAAAATGTTTTTAAGGTAATAAGAAAGATATGTAAGTTTGTAAGGGTCAATCGACTGTGCGTGCACAATTTTGCACCCGAGAACCTGAAAAGAAGCGGTCTTATTTAGCATGAACATCTTAGACAAGGCGAGAACCACAAGGCGGTTAAAAAAATATTAACATGAGATTTTTTTCATAATTACTTTCGTAAGACACCTCAGAATAAGGTTCAAGATGTCGCCTACGTGAAAAGTGGTCCCAATTTGTTTTAACATTTTTTTTAACAAATTGTAAAATCAATCAGTCTGAACAAAAAAGGTCTCCTGTAATTTTTCTCTAAAGTTTATCATTTTTAAGTTAAAAAACATTAAATTGAAAAAAAAAGAAAAATGTCGATTTTTAAGGATCAAAAACATAGATGAATTTTTTTTTGAAGTTACCAAGTGCCTAAATTAATGTTCAAACCTTGCTGTACAAGTTTTTAATGTATATTTTGTGTTTATTTTATTTTAAACCATTTTTTATTGTTAATGAAGCTTTTATGACAGGGTGCATTTTTGGCCTTTCTGTATTATTTAAACATACGTTTTGGTTAAAATTATTTTTTTAGTTTTTATAAATTTATCTGATTTTTGAGTAGTTTTTTTTTAATAATTAACAATTTTATACAACTTGGAACCACTTTTCGAGTGGATGACATCTTGAGTCTTATTCTGGGGTGTCTCACAAAAGTAAATATGAAGAAAAATCTTATTGAAATATTTTTTCCGACAAACCTGCGGTTTTATGCCTTGTCTATCAGCTAAAAGTCCGTAAGAAACCAGATTTTTTAATTTTTAATATTCAATAAATTAGAAACTTAATATATCTTTATTATATATTTCGGTTGCTTATGAAATTTTTAATGCAGAAAATTTTTATGATTTCTTTGGTCGTATTTAAAACTGCACATAACAAAAATATAGACACTATTTAAGTTACTATATACAAATTAAAAAAAAAACAAAATTTGCTTATTGAGTTGGTCAGTATTTTTTTAATTACCGTCAGTGACAGTCTCTTTATCAATTATGTATGTGTAAGTATGTAAGGTGGTTTTCATGCCTTTTTAAAAGTTTATACAATGAAAATATCAATACGAAATGTATAGGGTATTTAAAATTTAACCAAAATAAACCACCAGAAGAAAAAACTTTTATAAAAAAAACATTAATGTAAACATTTTTATTATTTGACAGTCCACGAAGGCTTGATGCTTAAGTACTAAAGTACCGTTGGTATCTAAGTAAGGAGTAGTTTATTAATACGAAACTTAAATATTTGAAGGTATACAGGAAAAAGAAATACATCTACAGGAGGGTTCACATTCTAAATACACCGGCCGATAAAATACGAATTTTAAAGGTTCTTTAAACGGACTGTAAAGGGAAGCATGAAAGTGGCACTTTGTATTGTTTTACTAGGAGATGCAAAGGGTAAAATATACTGTTTAATTTTTAAGAGCAAAATACCTATAAAAAAGATATATGTAGATCTCCTACAGCTCATCTGTAATACCAAAGAAACATGGATAAGAAAGAAAACTGAAGATCCAAATACACTCTTTAAATGCAAATAATGCAGGACATTAAATTTTTTATTGAATAACAAGACCGTATATTCTAACGTAATTTAATCTTTTATTATCGCGGTAATTAATTTTAACTAGTAGTTAACATAAAATTATAGTTTTTAAAAGTTTTTTGCACTCCTATGTAAATCATTAATACATTTATTAGTCATATGTAAAACTGAACTTAAATATAATTAAAACACAATGTTAAAGAATATGATACACATTTTTAAGAAAGTATAGAAACCTTTATTGTCTCAAAACCAAAATAAATAGTTATCATTAATCTCAAACTGTGTTCAAATATACGAGATATCTTTTAACTTTTTTTTTTTGTATTAGAATGTTCCGTGAAACCCCTTTCCCTAAAGTTTTCTTTAAAACTAATGCTAAGCTTGCTTTTAATAATCAACAAAACGGTGGTGTGCAAACAAAACACACCAACCACCATATTAAAAAAAAAGGTTAGGATAGTTCTTTTTAGATTTTTTGTTTAGTTCATATTAAACTGAGCTAAATTATTAAAACACAATTTTAAAGAGCATGGTATACATTTTCTGACAAAATAGAAATTACTATGACTTTCGTTTCAAAAAAAAAAAATTAAATGTGTTTAAAAATATCCACAATATTATAAAAATATACTTTTTTATCATCCAGTTCCTACAAAATTTAAAACAGCAATACTATTAAAAAGCATCTAATAATATATTATAAAAAGTATCTACTTTTCTTGCGTAAAACTTAATTTATGTTTAAATAGATACGATAAAAGAGTTTACACGGTATTTCTTTGCAAACGCTTTATATGTAGATTGTTGACAGATATACCTTGTGAAAATGTCCAAAACTTGATTTATTTTTGACGGTCCACTTTTTCTTAACATCCTTTAATAACGGCACCCTTTCGGAGCCAATGGAATCGTATATCTCAACATGCCGGCGAGGTAATTGTAAACACATATGCTACGAAACAATGATACTATATTTGCACAGTTTCACTTTATGTAAAATTTAACCTTATATTATGATATATGACGTTATAGTTATTAAGGTATCAAGGGTATTATAAGGATAATAACGCTTGAGGTCGATGGTGTTAGTTTCCCGAGGGTCACGTTTTACCGAAAGCGGTATTATCATTACCGGATAAGTTAAGTACTAAATATTCTTTATATGGAAAAATTTGAATTAATTTTGAATGTATTAGTTTAAACCAAATCAAGTACTAGCATTTACCTGAAAAAAATTGTCGAAACGTAATTGTGGTAACCGTAGTTGTAAGTTATTTGTCAATAAGACAGCACATAAAAAATAATTTTGCGATTGAGGCATAAAATGTCCGAAGTAGTGGCAAAGAACCATCTCCCCCAAGATATTTTAGTGAATGCTGCTAAAGCTGAGCATGCGCTTGTGCCAGAAAAAACTAGGCGGATTTACGAGAAAGAATATTTCCATTTTGAGGCCTGGCTGACGGACCACTGCGTGGACCGTGTGGACGAAACCGTTTTGATGGCTTATTTTCAAGATTTGTCAGAGTCATATTCTCCAAATTTCCTTTGGACAAAGTTTTTAATGTTACGTAAAGAATTAATAGTTCATAAGAAGATAAGAAGTAATGAAAAGTTAATTTCTCTGCAACAGTTCCTAAAGCAACTTGGGAGAAATTTTTAGCCTAAAAAGTCAAAGGTTCTGACTCGCGAACAAGTTATAACTTTTTTTAAAGAAGCGCCGACTGAAAAAATTTTGGCAGATAAAGTTGCATTAGTGATAGGTGTATTCGGAGCTTGTAGAAGAGACGAGCTTGTGAATATTAAGTTTTCCGATGTGCGTGATATGGGTCAGCATATATTTATTGACATGCCACTAAGTAAAAATGGGTAAACAAGGAGCTTTTTGGTTATTGATGACAGTGAAATGTGCGCAACAAAGTTAATTCGGGACTATGTGTCTTTGCGACCTAAAAGTGCACCTATTGATAGGTTTGTTTTGTGCTATCGTGATGAACGATGTATGTGCAGCCTATAGGTAAAAATACATTTGGAAATATACCCTTTTAAAATTGCTACATATTTGGGTTTACCTGATGCTAGGCGTACACAGGTCATTGTTTAAGACTTACAGCGGGAACAATTCATTCTGATGCGGGAGGTAGTTCCGAGAGCTTAATGAGGTTAGGGAGGCTGGAAAGTTCTTCGGTAAAAGGACGATGGTGATAAGTCAAATTGGCCCTAATGCTTCCCTTGTAGTTGGGAAAAGTATTACTTAAGTAACACAGCCACTGGGTGGGAGTATGGAAATGTGGAATTTTCCGGTCAGTTTGAAAATTGTACGTTTACTTTTTAAAATATAATTTTATTATGATAAGTATATTTTATAAGTATGTTTGTATTCTCGTAATAAATGCTTAAATGAAGATAATTTATTGTTTATTTATTGGTAAATTTGTAGGCCCTAGGGCGGTATTTTTTTAATAACGCCCTAGGGTAATATTTCGTATTTAACTGACTTTGACATAATATTATTATTTGTCAAATAATATACCAATCGGACATTAATGTAATTTTATAACCTATTCTATTAAAAAAGGTAATGCGCAAAATGCATTTATATATTGTAAATTTAGATTAATTTGAAACTTATTTAAAGCAACTTAACATAAAATAAGAAATATCTTTTTCTCTCTGTATTAGAAATTATCTCTCATATTTGGTTTAATATTTTTAATTGCGTAAAGTGTAAATTAATATTTTTTTCTTACTCTTTACTTTAAAAATTTTGTCCTCAAACATTATTTTCCATCTCCGTTTGTCGGTCGGCTGTTTGTCAGCTGCTTTAAAGTGCATTTTGAAGTAGTTTAAAGTATTGAAACAATATATTTTTTTAATTTAATTATAATAGACATTTTCTTTACAATAAGATTTATATTCGCTATATTCCAAAACAAAAAGTGCACCACAATTAATTAATGTAAACAGAAAATACACAAAACAATCTAGAACATTGTAAATGTTTATCGCATTTTTATTCAGGTTTATTAGTTTTTTTTTTTAAATCTGGATTTAATAAAGGTAAAAAGATTAATTAGATTTAATTACATACAGCTTATAGGCCGCATCTAGTTATTATTGTATTTTATGTTTTTACTGGCTGGTATTTCTTAATAGTTATTTTTATAACAAATACCTTAAATTATTTTTTTTTGGAACGAATAGGTGATGAGTTCCAAGTAACTGATTTAGATACGTGTTACAAATAACATTCTTTTTTTTATGCTCCAAAAACACATTTGTGTGTAAATTTTGGGTTTATTATGTTTTTTTTTTTAAATATAAAATGTTTAAATTTGTTTTAGTTATTTTAAATCCTTTCATAATTATTACTGCCCAGCAAGGCAACCTGGAACTATAAACAACAAGGTAAGAGAAAAATTTGAACAGGTCATCGGGTGATAAAAAATAAGGATAACTAAAAAATATTTTTATGAAGTAAACAAAATCAAGATAAAAAGCTGGTATCTACTAAAATAATTATTATTTTAGAGAATTGGCCCGGAAAATGCAACGTTGGTTCATCTCAGTCACCCATAAATATTAAGAAAAATACAGTTATACAGCAGAATAATCTCCCTGCACTAAACTTTCAAAATTTTGATAAAGCTGTTCCAACTAATGTAATGAATAATGGCCATTCAGGTAAGATGATATTATTTTAAGTATTATTATTATATCAGAGATTTATGTATACAGGGTGCCACAGATTCGAGTGCATGCATGAGGATCTCGGAAACCGTAAGAGATACGAAGTCGGTTAAATTATGGCAAAGTTGCGCATTTAGGTGCCTAACAATATGCCGTTTAGAAAGTTTGAAAATTCGAGTACTTCCGAGATATCTGGAAAAGCCGAAATTTGCCGATTTCGTTTATTTTTCTGACGTTATTTAAAGAGATATGGAAAAACAAAAGACACTTTCTCGTGGCCACTTTTTAAGCTCTACAAAACAACGTTGAGAGATTTTCCGTACGTTAAACCATCATCAACTTTATTTTTTTAAATACGGACCTGGGTTTTTTATTTAATTTTTTTGAAGCCCTTATTATCCCAATTACAAAAATGTTAACACTTAATATTTATGAACAAATATGGAACGCCCCTATAAGAAATGATGTGCGTTCCTTGACTAACTCATTGTCTCTTATGGAAAATATGTTTATTTAACAGAAAAATATTAAGTGTTATACATCATTGTAATTGGGATTATAACTGCTTCAAAAAAATGCAATAAACAATTGAGTGTCGTATTTAAAAAAATAAAGTTGATGATGGTTTAACGAAAACGAAACGTCGTATAAAAAATCTCTCAACGCTGTTTTGTAAAGCTTAAAAAGTGGCCATAAGAAAGTGTGTTTTGTTTTTCTTTATCTCTTTAAATAACGTAAAAAAAAATAAAAACGAAATCGCCAAATTTCAGTTTTTTCCGGATATCTCCGGAAGTACTCGGAATTTTACAACTTTCTAAAAGGCATATTGTTAGGCACCTAAATGCGCAACTTTGCCATAATTTAACCGACTTCGTATCTCTTACGGTTTCCGAGATCCCCATGCATGCACTCGAATCTGTGGCACCCTGTATAAAGCCGGAATCTCATGCATCCGATTTTCGATGATTCGATCATCCAAAACTATTTTTATGGGTCAGAGCATTTTGACGTAAATTTTCATCCGAATTTTGTACAATGTTGGTGTTTTTTGTTTTCTAAGCTTACTTTATTTATTTTGTTAGGGTAATTAGAATTTGCACTAAAAATTAAAAATTATAAAAAAACAATTAAAATAATTTCAAATTGGTTCAGCACAAAAGCGTGTCTAGTAAAGAAGAAAAAAAATTAAGTTCGAGATTTTTTTTACCGATCGAAAAATGAAGAAAATGCGACTAAATGGCAAATATTTTAATTATCTTAGAATATTGAATAAAACTTTTGATAAGTTACTAAAAATTATGGCACCAAAAATAATAAAGAATTCTTTTGTTTGGTTTTCGGATTAATGGGACATGCCAGTTTTCCAACACAACAACAAATTTTTTAAAAAATTAAACATCAGATCCTCGGAAATCTGACGTATGAGACTCCGGCCTTAATTGTTAATTAAATTGATTTACAAAGACTCACCAATCGGATAATCAATAACGAAATTAGGTTTAATAATGTGTTGAAGATCCTAGATTTTTATAACTTTAAAAATGTCTTGACATTGATCTGATGAGATAGTTTATATCCTCTGCAGGTATCTCATTTTAGCCCACCATGTGTAAGAGAGTTCTATATCTGTAGAAAACATATATATATTTTTCTACCAGATTCTATATATATATATATATATATATATATATATATATATATATATATATATATATATATATATATATATATAATATATATATATATATATATATATATATATATATATATATATATATATATATATATATATATATATATATATATATATATATATATATATATATATATATATATATATATATATATATATATATATATATATATATATATATATATATATATATATATATATATAATATAATATATATATATAATATATATATATATATATATATATAAATATATATATATATATATATATATATATATATATATATATATTGTATAGGAATAAAAAGGTCTATAACTTTCATATCGGAAATTTTAAATAAAAAAACATAATAGGGGGGAAGAACTTGTAAAATAGAGAAATTTAGGGCTAAAATAAATCAAAACTAAATCAAATCAAGAAAAAATTCATAAATAATACATAACGAAGGTATAAATAACAATTTTGGTAACTTTAAAAAACTTAAATAAGCAAAATTTCTAAATAAAGGAAAATTGGTCTCGGAAAGTAACGAAGGTCAATGACCTTGTCAAATATATATTTCCAAAGACAGCCAGAAAGCCCAAAATAGGTGTAATGGGAATTAATTTAACCTATTTAAACAAAATCTCACAAAATATACAGAGAGTTGCAATTATAGGGGACCAGATAAATAATAACACAGACGAAATATGACAAGATAAAGATTATGATCAATTTTTATGATATTATTATATTTCAGCATGTAAGATTGGTAGAGTTAGTAAAAATTAGAAGTAGGCTAAGTAATGTAAAAGTTATAATAACCGGGATAAATAAATAATAGGTGAAAAACCGATTACAAACATTGTGATAAGTGCAAACGACAGACAATTACATTTTGTGAATTCCTAAACCGGCGTGAAAAGAAAACTAGATAAAATATGTAGAAAAATGTAGGCAAATAACCTTCTTTCTGATTTCAAACAACTATGTGAGAAAAACACTTAAGTGATAACAAAAACTTAAAGCAAAATGCAATTATCTAAAACATAGTGAATGACAAGACAATAAACGAGTATTTCTAAACTAATTTAGCGAGTAAATGGGAGTAATTAGTGTCAATAGATGTAGAATAATTAGATGTAAATAATTTGTATAATTATGGGGCTTAAAATAGAAAAACTTATTCGAAAAAGGCAAAATATTGACATTTTAAAATGAATAATTCATAAAATTTTCTTCTATATATTTTAAAACGTATCAATTTTTTTTTTTTTTTGGTATATAGTATTACCATTATTAGGTTACAGAGTCTAGTGATTGGTTATAAATATCTTCTGTTTTTTAAATATCATTAACGTTATGACAATCCATATATTTTTATGCGGTAAATGGATTATTCTTGATTTTTTTTACTTTTAATCATTTTGTTGAATAATTCGTTTTGCCATTAAAAAATATTGTTACTTCCCTGAAAACATAAGTTAACTGTAACAATAAAACAATAAGTGAATATCAAATGACTTTAATTAAGGGAGAATCTTTAGCCTTTCGCACGTTTTAAAAAAAAATATAGTAAAATTTATTGAAATATTTTTATTTTTTATATATAAAAAACTACGCATTAAATTATATTTAAAAAATGTTTTGAAAATTTACATTACAATATGGGTGAGATATGGGTGCGCAAAACGATTTTGAGGTATTAAACAAAACTTAATTTTATTTTTTTAAAAGTGAAATTAGGCATATTTCGCAAAATATTGGTATATTCTTGTTTTTAATTTTAGCATTGGTTACAATTCCCGGTAATGTAAAACCGAGCTTATCTGGTGGTGGATTAAATGGTACCTACAATTTTGAAAATCTGCATTTTCATTGGCCTGCAGAACACACGATAGATGGACAAGGGTAAACGTTTATAACCGTATCTAAATGAAAACATAAGTCTTTTTCAGAAGAAGCTCAAATACTTATTTGATAAAAACTAAACCTAATGTATAACCATTTTAAATCAAATTAAAGAACCGCATTTACCTAAACGTTAGGCCTTCCTAAAATGTACAGAGCTATCCAACGAGGATAGAAAGAACAATATTTGTGACTTTTCTTGTAATAAAAAAATGTAACTTCGTCATCTTGTGTATTTTTTGTAACTTTTTTAAATAAGTCGGTGGCTTAAATAAAGCCAGACAAAAGCAATGTTCCTACCAAATTCGATGGGAAACAATATTTTAAGAGAATAAATAACGCAGAAGGTAACTTCTGTCTCTTGCTAAACCTGATATGCCCGATATGGGGTATCTGGCGAAACTACATAATATCGAGTGATTGAAAATATAACTTAAGCAAATTGGTCTTATATGATAATTATTATTTGACTTTAAAATTTCTATTTTCTTTAACAAAATTATTAAACAAATTTTTTAAGTGGATTTAAATAAAAATATAAATCAATTTTAGCTTTAACCTGGAAGCACATATGGTTTTTTATTCAAGTAAATATCCAAATATAGAAGAAGCAACTAAAAACAAAGATGGTATCGCTGTGTTAGGCATATTCTATAATGTAAGTATTTAAAACACAAAAAAGGTATTAATTTGGCTGTTATACAGCGTATCCAAGATAAGAAGAATAAACATCTTGAAAATGGTAAGATACGAAATTGGTTAAATAAAAAAAAAATGCGGTTATATATAACTATTAATACGCTTTTTAGAATCTAGAGTATTTCCGGAGATATTCAAGTAAAACCGATCATTTGAAAAATCATTTTTATATTTTTTGGCTCCATTTCTAACCGGATTTAAAAATAGCTTGCATATTTACTTTCCAATTGGGAATTAAATATAAGGAATATTTTGAAGCAAAAAACAATTAACTGCAGGTCCCACTACCGGAGGTACCGATACCAAATATTTTATTTTAAATAGAACACCCTGTATTTTCAATATTTGGATTCTACATAAAATTCTAAACATATTTGGTATTAAATGTCCTATGTTAAATGTTAACGATTTTTAAGATATATAAACTTAAAACTTGCTTATTTTTTAATTTTAAACAAAAACCACGAACCTCTCCATAAAAATGTTATTGATAGTATTAGTTTTTTGTTGTACCACTTTATTAATTGTAAAAAATAACGAGTTCCCTATTTTTAAAATTTGTTAGTTTTGGAAATGCAAAATTTTTATTTTAATTTACTGCTGTAAAAATTAGTTTAACTTAAAAGCTAGAAACTTTCACTAGCCAATATTACTTCTAAATATTCTATTAATTTACCACAAAAACAACCTTCTCTGATATCAAGAAATCAAAAATTGGTTATAAAAATCAAGTTTTTTGGTGGCATAGCATACACTTTTTCCTTATTATGAGCCCAGTAAAAAAATGTAGTGATGTTAAGTTTGGCGATCTTGCTGGCCACCTAACATGTTTAAACGATTTTTTTTTCAAATTTTAAGAAGTACAATAGGTCCTAGAAATATTGCCCACTTATTTTGGGATACCCCGCATATATATTATCATTTATTATATAATCATTTATTTTTTAGAGATTTATATTATTAAGAGGTCCACCAATTTTTGACGCTTTGGCAACAGCAGCTCAAAATGTTTCGAAAGTGGTCAACACACAGACTGTAACTGGGCCTGTATTTCAAGAATTAATACCAAATATTCAAACAGGATTTTACTTTTATAGAGGTTCCCTGACGACTCCCGATTGTAATGAAGTTGTTTTATGGTTTCTTTTAAGTGAGATAGGAAGAATAGGTTCTCATCAGGTAAAATAAAACAACCAAGCTATTAGACCAGGCCTTTTCTATAAAAAAAACAAGAGTTGTTGGCTGTACGAGGGGAAAAGCTTGTTTTTTGCTGGAAACCCTGTAAAAAGATGTATATATAACAAAAATCAGGGTATGTTTCCCCTCATAAAAATGCGGAAAATTATTAAATATACAAAGTGTAACAAAAAAACAAAAAAAGTTTATACTTAAATCGCCCAGAAAATAGCAATAAACAATAAAACAAGAAAAAAAGTATCTGAATGCATGGATTTTTGTACTCTTAGATTTGTCTGAGGACCTTCCTTAGTGATAAGCAAAGCACGACCAAGACCAAGACCGGGCTAGTCTTGGTCTTGGTTTTGCTGCAAAAGTCTTGCTGGTTTTGGTTTTTGTGGTAGTAATAATTTAAACTAAGCAATATTGAATAAAATATATTTTTTTAATACCTAATAATAAATAATGATGGGGACTCTATTTTTTGCTTTAAAATTTTAAAATATACCAATTTTAATCTTAAGCGTACATTTGAATTATTTGATTAAAAAGCATATTTTAAATGAAGGGGTTTATTTATTTAGAGCGCCAGGACCGGATCTAACCTTTTTCCGCCCGTAGGCTAATATATTTTTGCCGCCCTAACATGTCAATATTTTTTGGATATCAGAACGAGAAATTTAGCAATAAAAGAATGTAAACTACACTAGTAATTCTTATAAAAATTTATTAAACAAATTTAACAAAAGTAAAACGTAGAGAAAATTAAATAACAATTCTTTAAAACAAACAAATTTCAGAATTTTTTCATCTATTTGTTAAATATTTAAAAAAATATTTTATTAATGTACCATTACATTTTTTTTTAAAATTAATCGTTAATTTGCCGCCCATAATATTTGCCGCCCTAGGGTTCAGCCCTAATCCCGCCTTTGCGTTTAAATTCCAAAACCACATTTGGGGGAAAACATTTTAGGATAAGATAATAATTATTATATATATATTATATATATTTTTTAAGAAGCATATAAAATTAAATATATACAAAATGTGTATTCATGAGCAGAAACAATAATAAAGACTTTTAATTTCAACCAGATGTGAAAATTCCGTGAAAATAATTCTGATATGTAAACAGTGATTTCTGATTTAAAAAAATATCTAAAAAACTTTTTGGACTTTTTTTTCAAAAGGGTTAAACATTTGCCGTAAGTTTGTAGAAATACTTTAAAAACAATCTGCAGATACAAGGGGGCTCAATAATGTGACATAGCTCGATATCTCCGAAATCGTCCATGACAGTAACAAACTAAACATACAAAAATTATAGACAAAAAAGGCATAAAATGTAAAATTATTTTCTATTCCAGAATTTTCCGATCAATTCACTGCCACTCACGAAAACTCCCTTATTTTTAGCTTTTCCCCTTAAATTAGAAAATGATGGCGAAAAATCAATTTAGAAAAAGTCGCCACCCTGTATATTATGCCGGAAATTGTTGTTATATAGAAACAATGTCGACGTAGATGGTTTTTAAATATCATTTTTGGTTTTAACTTTTCCGTCTAAACCGGAAGTGATTTTTACAATCCATTTGTATAAAAAGTATTCCTTTATCACATGGCAAATATATTTTTATTAATCCATTACTTTCACATTTATATCTTAATTTTAAGAAGCAATCTAATGGTGCTAGTTCTTACAGTGTGGAACAAAAATAATGTATTTCTGGATTTTGGAGATTTTTGATTCACCCTGAAAGTGGCATAACTAGATAGCTAATTTAAAAAAAAACATTAGAATTATAAAAGTAATTTTCAGCTTCTATAACTTTTGTACCCCTAGTTTTTTTCTGTCGTAAACGATTTCGAAGATGTCAAGGTTTGTTGGACCAGAACTATAGGTTTAAAAGAAAAGTGATCAATTTAATTATTATTTTATTAAAGAAACTCTTACATATTAAATAATCGCCTCTTTTGGCACATTTTTGTCATGTCTGTATGAAATACCTCCGTATATTGAATATAAGAATTAAATATTATAATATCAAAAAAATTCGCAGAAGTGCAAGAGTCTTGCAGGTCGGTCTTGGTCTTGCGTAGTCTTGCACACCTCGGTCTTGGTCTTGCATACCCCGGTCTTGGTCTTGGTCTTGCAAGCGAAAAGGCGGTCTTGTTCTTGGTCTTGGTCTTGGTCTTGCTGCAAGACCAAGACCAAGATCCAAGACCAAGACCGGTCTCGCTCATCACTAACCTTCCTATTTGGCCGGTAAAAGTTTTTGCACAATAATTGTTCAATCCAATTTTGTTTGAAAAAATTGACTATTTTACAAATTGGATAGGATCCAAAATATTAAACTTAAACATTTAATTTTTATTTCACACATACTAGAGATCTAAAGCTTTCAAAGATTTTTTAAAAAAATTTAAATCGGATCATTTAAACGTTCTTAGCAATTGTTTAAATTTAAAAACAATTGCTGAGTTTAATAATTGTTTAAACAAATAAAAAAAGACTTTTTTGCTCTGAAATTATTTTATTAAAAAAATATGAATTAAAATAAAATAATAATTCCATATAAACTATGAGCAAAAAGTTGATATTTATTATTGTTTATAAATCGCCTTAAACGCTATTCAACTTTGACAGCCTGTATCATCACAATCAATCGACCGATTTCTATATATTAAAAGAAGCGTCTTTAGGACTACTTTTGAAATATATTTTTATTAAAAATTTTTATCTAAAATTCGTGGAGATAGTCAATTTGTTTATGGGCGAACATTTTGCAAAGTTGTTAATTTTCCAAACGAAATTGGATTGCAAAATTATTATGCAAAAACTTTCAAACCGAACGAAATTAAAAGTAATTTTTTACCATAGTATGATGTTCTATGTGGCCGAATATGGTGCCCCTCCCAGAAGGATTCCTAAACATAAAAGTCAAGGTCTGACTAAAGGGTTGCAGCCCCCTACCAACTCTTGAACTTTTTTAATTCAAGGGTTGGTAGGCCGCCCTTCAGCCAGACCTTCATTTTTGTGTTAAGGGGTCCATCAAGGACAATTACACAAATTTTCAAAGTGCCTTAAGTTCCTACTCAAAATTGTTCACCAGCTCTCCTACTATATGTAGATTTAATAAAAGATATAAGGTGTTACAGATCTGTGTAGTGTTTTGATTTTTGTTATCTAGAAGTTGCTACATACACGGCTGCCGACAGTCCATACCCTATTTTCTTTTGCTAGGAGTGTATGTTCAAAAAAATCGGTAATTCTCTCGAAAGTTGCCTCCTCTCCGATTTTAACCAAATTTGGTATCGGGGTTTTTTCAGCAACGTTTCGTTTGAATATTCCTCATCAAATTAAAAATCAAACTAACCCCAATTTTCACCATATTCCCCTTCTTTTTTTTTTTTTTTTTATCTTTGTGACAATACGGGCTTGCATATAAAATATATACTATATACTAGACATATACATATAAAATATATACTCCTAAGTACCAGAGTACAGTGAGTGCCGGGTTTTTAGATGTTTAACCCATCTTTTTTGCCCCAGTTCCGTCAACGCTGCCCAAGCACTGAAACATGAAGATATTGCATTTCACAGCACCCCTTTTTGACAACCGGTAGTGCCACCACGGACGTTATTTTAAATAACTACTACCTAAATATGTCTCCCCAGCGGGGGGGGAATTCACCCGGATCGCCGGCCGTCGACCGGGGCCTGACCCCCCTTGGGGACAACATATACAAATTCTTGTTTTACACTAAAGTGGCACACATATTTTATAAACACCTTTTAAAACCTTGTATTTTTATTTATTTTACACCTTTTTCCATTAAATTTGGAACTCTAAGTTCAAAGGCAGCACCACAATTGTTTACAAAAAGCCTAGTGTATACATGGTTGCCTACACGTTGCGGCATGTGAAAGTGGAGGTTTGCAATTAAATGGGAAAAAATGTAAAATTAATATAAAAACAAGTTTTCTAAAAGGTGTTTGTGAAATATTGTGTACCAATTTGGTGTAAAACTCAGAATTCTGTGAAAAAGAAGGAGGAATAGTGTAAATAAGGTTAGTTTGATTTTCAACTTTGATGATGAATATCTCGAAAACGAAACGTTTCCGAAAAATTTTCAGATTCGTAATCAGCGCCCCAAAAAACCCCCGTATACCAAATTTGGTCAAAATCGGAGAGGAGGCAACTTTCGAGACAATTACCAAAAAATCGTCTTCAATACGTTCTCGTATTTTCTGGGCAAAGAAATTTCCGTTTTTAAGCTTGGCCATACAATATTTTAGCCCTACTTATATATACAGAGTGTAACATAAATATGGAACGCTCGAAATAGCTCCCACACCGTTTATTTAATTTTTATGAGACTATGTACTCATAGGTTCGAAATTACGCCGGATCGAATGGTGAGCTCCGCGTCGTTGCCAAGTTTACCGTTTTTCTGAAATCGAATAAAACTTGGTTTTTTTTTAAACGGAACATCTGCTTAAAATTGTGTATACTTTTTGTATAAAGTATTTTTTTCTAACAATAACAGGTTCTGAAAAAATTAAGATTAAAAGTAATACTTAGGCCTGGTACTTTCATAAACGGATAACTTTATTGTACGAATAATTTCCATGGTTACAATTGTCACAACAATTGTGATTATGAAATTATCGGAAAATAATTTTATTCCTTAATGAAAGTACCAGGCTTTTATTTTACCTACAGATACAAGAATAAACAATACAGGAGGCAATAACTTAACAACCATAAACAAAACAAAATTAAATGAGATGCTTAAAATGTCATGATGTTATCAATCATCCTGCTGAAACCATATTTCGTCACTTGGTGCTTGATTATTACCTAAAAATATAATTTTAAAATAATCAAAAAAAGTAAAGTATTACTTATTTTACTAATGAAAAGTTTGTCGGACAAGCCGTAGGCGGTGTTGTAGTAAAAAATTAAATTAACACAACTTACGATTATTTGAAAATAGTTGCACAAGAACCGGGACAATTTCATTTCTTAAAAGCTGCAGGTATCTTTCCCCATTTAACGTCGCTTTCATGAAGAATGGGCCAATTATTCTTTGACCTATTATACCAGCCCAAACATTTACTTTTCGAGAGGGAACTGGGTGTGATTTTCGCGTTTCCAGTGAGGGTTTTTCCTGGCCCAATAACGACAATTATGTCTTATAACAGTTCCGGTTGATTCGTCAGAGAAGACTATCTGGGGGACAAAATC
Organism: Listronotus oregonensis; assembly: GCA_019359885.1. Lineage (NCBI taxonomy): Eukaryota > Metazoa > Arthropoda > Insecta > Coleoptera > Curculionidae > Listronotus > Listronotus oregonensis. Next base: position 57,993 of record JAHBCN010003018.1, on the reverse strand, counting down.
TGGATTGGCGTTGCAGCGCTCCATTATAATTTCACAAAATTGCAAGCGTCTGTCATAGTCGTCTTCTGAGAGCTCTTGTACCAGTATTATTTTGTAGGGATGAAACTTTTCGGTTTTTAGCAGGCGGTCTACTGACATATGGGAAATGTGATTTTCTTCTGCCAATATCCTGGTAGAAAGGTGAGGATTTTCCTCTAAACTCAACAAAACGTTCAGAGCCTTATCACCATCTGTTGAACTCTTAGGTCGGCCAGAGTGTGCAGCATCTCTTACGTGTCAGATTTCGGAATTTTTAAAAACTTTGCTTACAGTATATCTTGTTAACGGATTTCTGTAAGGATATTTGTCATCAAAAATATTACAAACTTCTTGTTGTGTTCTCATTCTGTCCCCATAACCCAGTATCATAAAAATTTCGTTTTTTTGGGTTTCAGTTAAATGATTCATTTTGTGTAAATAATTTGTGTAAAAATATTGACAAAGTCAGATATTCCAGTTAAGCTTACAGGTACAGGTATTTGTAGGTAAAACACATTAAGTATTACTTTAATCTTAATTCTTTCAGAAACTGTTATCGTTAGAAAAAAATACTTTATACAAAAAGTATACACAATTTTAAGCAAAACTTAAAAACTGAATCAAATACAGGGTATTACGTTTAAAAAAACGAAGTTCTATTCGATTTCAGAAAAAAGGTAAACTTGGCAACGACGCGGAGCTCACCATTCGATCCGGCGTAATTTCGAACCTATAAGTACATAGTTTCATAAAAATTGGATAAACGGTGTGGGAGGTATTTCAAGCGTTCCATATTTATGTTACACTCTGTATAAAGAGGAGGTAAATAAAAATGGGGAGGTTTTTCATGAAGAAAAGTGCTATTAGTGACCAGTGTTCCTAACTTTCTTTCTAAATTTTTATATAAACAGTACATTGTTGCCCAACTTATCTGACCAGAAACGATGTTTTCACGCGAAAAGAGCCGTCGAATCTTATCTTTAACTTCATCTTTATGACATGTTATTTTTAAATTGTCGTTCTGAGATATATTTTATTATAACAACATTTTCTTTGTTTCAGTACAAATTGTTAACAACAATTTATGGAGCAGATAACCAGGTGCTTACCTTTACCAACAGAAAAATACAGCCCCTCAATGGACGACCCGTTTATTATAAACTGTAATAGGACAAAAAATAAAATTAAATGTTATTTATTATTAGTTTATAAATGTTCTAGTATTTTTAGGGGCACAAATAACTATTCTTTATTAAAAATCCCATTTAAAGGTTCCTATTATTTAAGAAAAAATACATTTTTGAATAAATGAACAATAGCATAAATATATTCACGTTATATTTTTTTGAATTATTGCTACACATAAGCTAATATATTGTATTTTTAGAAACATAGACATTAATAATATAATTAATTATACAGGTTCCAAAAAAAGTGGTGTGTGCTGGGTGTCGGACTAAGATTTTCTGGCGTATTTTTTTCCGCTAAACACGAATCTAAAGTAAAAATGGAGGGTCAAATAGCAAAAAATCGAGAAAACCACGGAATTTTTGGACTACGACTATATGAACTATAAGAGATACAAAAAATTTCATAAACAAAAAAAGAAAAAGCTTTGTAAATTGTCTGTAAAAAAGTTATATAAACATTTTTGATAAGATAAATAATAAAGGAGATATAAACGAGAATGTTATTTTGACAAAAAATTCAGTCCAAAATAAAAAAAAAAAAAATATTTATGTGATTTTTCGGTTTTTATAATAATAAATAATTTATTTTATTTATTTAAATATTAAATCACTTAAAATTTGCAAAAAAAAAATCTAAAAATAAAAAAAATAAAATTTTAAATTTTTTCCATCGGTATACCATAAAAAAATCCTTAAAATTAGGTTTTTTGATTATTACTTGAAAAATATTGTATTTAGACAAAAAGGTTATATTGCTTTAAAAAAAGGTCTTGTAAAAATAAATAGTTCATGTCGCTTAAAGTTTCGTGTATCTTTTAAAGTTTTTAAGGTATTGACATTTAAAAAAAAAATCCCCAATATCTGAAATTACGCCTTTTCTTCATTATTTACTGTTTGACCCCCAATTTTGACTTCAGATTCGTGTTCAACGGAAAAAAACACCATAAAATCCTAGTCCGACACCCAGCACACACCACTTTTGTGGCCTGTATTATTTTTATGTTTATATTTTAACATCTTTTATTATAATAACAAACTTTTCTTCCATTTAATGGTTGCAAGTCCCTGTTGCTGAAAGATACCAAAATGTCGCTTGAGTTATAGATTGTCCTCAATTTTTCAAACTAAAAACAAAATTTACAATAAATTAAAAAAGACGTATCAACTAAAACCTTTAAATAAGCAGTTTTTAGGCAATTAAACAAGAAATTGTACTTTTTAGGTCCAGATGGGTAAAAGTGTTTAAAATTAGATTTTGCAACTAAATATTACTTTTCAAAGAAAAAAATTAGCAGATTGAGATACATTTTAATTTATTTGTTTTTGCATACGTTACTTTATATAGATTGGGATCTCAAAAACTATGAAAGCCAGAAAAACGGTCAAATCAAAGTTTAAGAGAGATGTGTTACTAATTTAAATACGCTAGAAGCGTACTTTTAACTTTGGTAGTTTTCGAAATATTTTAAAATAACTAAAACGTAGCATATTATATAGATCTTTATATTTTTTTTAATTGTAATTGTTTTCAAAATCTGTAAAAACATTTTCAAAGCAAATTTTTATATAGAGAACAATTATAACCTTAGGTTTTCAATCAATCATCCACTTTCCTTTTTCTTATGAACACCATATTGGATTTTTGAAATTTTAAACCAATTATTAATAAGAACAACGCCCAATAATTATTGTTTGCATCGGCAACACTGTTAGGTGCAAACTTTTATAAGATAATCCTCTTGAAAGAGTGCCCTAAAATACTCCGGTACAGTTCAGTGGATTACATTGTTGCAAATTCACCGAAAACCCTCCCTTAATGCTACTTGAGATGTTTTGTTAATTAATACAAATTGTTTTCTTGTTTCTTCTGATAACTGTATTTTAATATTAAATATTTAAAAATATATAGTATTTTTACCATAACGATTCACAGCTACTAAAAAAAATTCACTCTTGTGGTACTTAATAATTTTTCTTTAAAATTCACCAATATGGTATCTATAAATAAAGTTAACGCTTCTTTCAAAGTGTTAGACAATGTTTTTGTTTCAATAACACTAAAATCTTAGACTTCCGTTGGCTTTATTTGTTAATTGATACACAACGTTTCGGTTATTGATATATATTCAACCGTTTTCAAGTGATAACTCAAAACTATTCTTAAAAAAGCTATGATCTATACAGTGTGTACCAAATTGGTGGGGAATGTATGGGGATCTTGGAAATCACGATAAATAGAAAATCGTTTAAATGGGGAAAGTTTTAGAGAATTATGTTAGTAAGCTAATCCCGTTTACCGCATGGTTTTATCTATTCAGGTTTTTGAGAAATTTTGAAAAAACCTAAAACATGCATTTTCGAAAATCGGTCATATTTTTTTTATTAGTAATTTTCTTTTAAATCTGTAAAAACTTCTTTAAAGCAACTCTTTTTTTAGAATATGATCAAGTAGTCAATTTCTATTTTCGACGTTTAGGTTTTTAGAATCGTCATCAACTTTATTTTTTATATGGCCGCCATATTGGATTTTTACGCAGCCAAAAAGTGCTTTTTATTCTGATTTCAACAATGTATAATATGTTATAATTTAGGACTTTATAACCTCATTTATTTCAAAGAAACAAATATTTTCTCAGTTGGCCTTGATTCCGGCGATTGTCACTTTTTTTGTAAACAATAAAATGTTAGTAATTGTCAAAATAGATTAGCTGAACAGATATTTTACAGAACGGATTTCGCGAACAAAGCTATTACGTTAATACTGTGTTAATACTACAACAAAACTACACGTAACAAGTTTAAACAACTGTAAACAAAAACAATGAAATTGGCTAAACTAATAGTTCTACCAAAATGAAGATGTAAAATATTGCCTTAAAATTAAAAAATTGTCCATTTCTTTTAACACATTTACGATATTTTTTTAAATAATCCTAACTACCTTATAAATGGTTTACTTGGGTATGTGGAGTTCTCTATCAACATCCCAGGTTGAAGATGTTGGATTTTCGTTAAAATATTGGTTAACACTATTTTGTTGTTAATTTTCTATGGCTGAACTAATAGTTCTACCAAAATAAAGATGTAAAATATTGCCTTAAAATTAAAAAATTGTCCATTTCTTTTAACACATTTACGATATTTTTTTAAATAATCCTAACTATACCCTATAAATGGTTTACTTGGGTATGTGGAGTTCTCTATCAACATCCCAGGTTGAAGATGTTGGATTTTCGTTAAAATATTGGTTAACACTATTTTGTTGTTAATTTTCTTTAACGTTCTCATAGCTTGTGTTTTTTTTAACTTCTGAATTAAAGCAAATTTGCAACCAGTGTTTAAAAGGTCGTTAGTTTAGGTTGCTGCCTTTAAGGAAAATTACCGAAATACTTTTGCGCATCCATATTAACATTTCTATTGCTTTGGAAATAATGTTGTGAAATATCAAGTTTTTCTTCTTGAATATTAACCATTTAAAAAAGTTTTAAAAAAATGTAAAAACTTTGTTCGCGAAATTCATTTTGTAAAATATCTGTTCAGCTAATCTATTTTGACAATTACTAACATTTTAATGTTTACAAAAAAAAATGAAAATCGCAGGAATCAAGGCCAACTGAGAAAATATTTGTTTTTTTTTAAATAAATGAGGTTTTAAACTCCTAAATTATAACATGCTATACATTGTTGAAGTCAGAATAAAAAGCACTATTTGGCTGCGAAAAAATGCAATATGTCGCCCATATAAAAAAATGACGTTGATGACGATTCTAAAAACCCGAAAAGTAGAAAATAAGAATTAACCACTTGATCATATTCTACAAAAAGAGTTGCTTTAAAAAAGTTTTTACAGATTTGAAAAATTTTCACTAATGAAAAAAATATGACCGATTTTCAAAAATGCATGTTTTCGATTTTTTCAAAATTTCTCAAAAACCTAAATAGATAAAACCATGCAGTAAACGGGATTAGCTTACTAATATAATTGTCTAAAACTTTCCTCATTTAACCGAATTTCTATCTATCATGGTTTTCAAGATCCCCATACATTCCCCACCAATTTGGGACACACTGTATACTATCCGTTATTCGCCGAAGCTTGACCGATTTTTTACGGTTTAGCAACGGCTGCCAGATATTCGAAATGTCAACACTAGGTTTGCTAAAGACATTTTGGTTGTTTGCAATTATTACAGCTTCTTTAAGTTTCCTGTTTTTTTTTCAGGGGGTTTCTTTATGAATAAATTTTCCTTCCGACCATTGTATGCGGTGTTGTTTTGACCATGCTTGTTCGGTAATCCCTGATTTCGACGTTTTACTTCGTTCCATATGTTTTTTATGTTCTCACGAGTACAGTGAGAGATTGTTTAAGGAAAAAATCGACAAATATTAAGATAAGACAAAAAACTGTTATTTGAACAAGACTTCACAGGACCAAATATTTATGATTATCCCGTAGATTAAAGAAAGTTCGGAAAATATCCGCAGGACAGCGAATAAGTATAATATTAAAACAGCATTTAAATCCCAAACCACTCTAAGAAGTATTCTTACTAAGACGAGACCGGAAAACAATGTTTTAAAAAATGACTGTATTCTACCCAATTCCCTGTGAATGTGGTGACGTATACATCAGGGAAACAAAAAGACCACTCAAAATTAGAGTAAAAGAACACAAAAAACCTACGGAACGAGATGAAACGTCGAAATTAAGGATTACCGAACACGCATGGTCAAAACAGCACCGCATACACCTCGATGGGTGAAAGCAAAAATTATTCATAAAGGAACCCACTGGAAGAAAAGAAAATTTAAAGAAGGTGTAATAATTTCAAACAACTAAAATGTAATAAGCAAACCTAGTGACGACATTTCAAATATCTGGCAGCCCTTGCTGATCTGTTAAAAATCAGTCAAGCATCTGTGAACAGCGGATAGTATATAAGTCGTAGCTTTCAAAAATAGTTTTTAGTTATTACTTAAAAACGATTCGACATACATCACTAACCAAAACGTTGTGTATCAATTAACAAATAAAGACAATGGAAGTCCAAGATTTTACTGTCATTGATAGATAAAGTTGATGATGATTTAAAATAATCGAAACGTCTAGATCAAAAAATATAATGTAATAATTGTATACTACATAAAAGTTGCTTTGAACTTGTTTTTATAGAACTTAAAAAAATACAAACAAAGAAGTTACAGAGATTTATCGTATATGCCACCTTTTAGTTTTTTTAGAAAATATTAAAAATTAAAACATTTAAAAATACGCAGTCCAGTAACTAAAGACCTAAAAGTACCCAAAGCTGTAAATAAATCTGTAGAGCAAGATAAAGTTTATCACGATTCCGACATGAGAACCCGCTGAAAATGGTCGCCCTAAGTCCGAAAGATGAGTTTCCCGCGAATATCTGCCAAAATATGCGAATTAGAATTTTTTTTATCAAAAAATAAGGATCACTTCGAAATTTACAAAATTATTTTTCGCAACTCCAATATTTTTCGCAAAAACCGCCGTCAAAAAATCCATAACATTTTACACTGGATAGATATGGCTAACGGCTAAAAAATGCAGATGGGTAAAACAATTTTTTATCAAAACGCAACAAAGATGGTGAAGGAAATTTTCTGGGATCATTGAACACTTGCTAAGGTCTCATTATAAAAAAGGAATGTTAATAATAAACCATTTTTTTTTAAATATCACTAAATTAATGGGATACTCTCAAAATATTGTGAAAAAAACTTTGACAGCTTTTTTTATTATTCTAGAAAAATCAGAATGGACCCAAACTCATATGCAATGATAGGTACGAGTTTTCCTATTCCGATAAACTTTAAATGATTAAAATGTACATCATTGCCTGAGTAATGGAACAATTCGTCCGCCCGCTTATAAGTGAATTCATGAAGATAGCGGCATTCTAGCAGTAGAGGGGCAGCTGAAATGGGGGAATTTGGGGCCCGTTATTTCGAAGACATCGATTTTTCGAAAAAAATTATAGGAACCATTTTTGTAGACTACAAGGCGATCTTCATTTTTTGTTCAAACAAAAATTCTTCAGTTTGCGTATTTTGGCAGATATTAGCGGGAAACCCATTTTTCGGGCCTTGAGGGGCCATTTTTAGCCCTTTCCCACCTGTTAATGTTAATAAACTTTTTTTCGCTCAAAAGCATCCCCGAATACCTAAACATTGCAGCACAAGGGAAAACTGTACAGATTTATTTACAGCTTTGTCCCTTCATTTACTGAACTATCTTTAGATTACTTACCTAAAATTTTTAAAACTTTGTCCATTTAACCGATTTTAAAACTTTAATAGTTTTTGAGATAGAGACATTACCTAAATGGCCCACACTGTATAGCATACCTGCGTATTGCTTATGACTTTCGTATCCTCCATTACAATCCAATGGACAATCTCATCACACTTGGGTACTGGTATTGATCCATGATATTTATAAAATCTATTTATATTTTTGGGCAATAAGTCACGTAGATTTATATCAATCTCAACAGTTTTATTTACTCTATGTGCAACTTTGGTTGTAGCTTGTGATATAGTGTCAAAAATTTTTGGCCCTTTTTTGTCTTCAATCTAAAATTAAAAATAATAATAGATATTTACTTTTTTAGTTTTCGTTGTTTTTGCATGCAAAAATTGATAAATGTTTGTTTGTTCTTCGCTTCACCCCTGTCTAAACGACATTTTTTTTTTTTTAAAAAATTTTTTTCATTTTTTTTATATATTTATTTATATAGAAAAAAAAAGCATGAGAACCAAAAATAGGATTTTGGTACAACATCACGAAATGACCTACACTAATTTGTATGAATTATGCATTCTGAAATTAATAAAACCAGTATTGTACAGTTGTTAAAACGTATTTTACCAAACCTAGGAAACTAGGGAATAAAAGGATTAGGGGAAAACCCCCCCTAATTCCATTCAACCCCTGTACAATAGAATAAGCAGACTAAATATATGTTGTCATTTTATGCCTTTTTGGCGGTAAAAATTAAATTTATAGCTCAAGCTTTCTCTAGCTTAAAACACTTATTTAAACATAATAATAATTTAAGGTAGTAAAAAGTGTTAAGTGACACTTGAAATAGAATGCCTGGTGGAGACTGTGTTTCTGTAAAGTCCACGAAACGAGATGTCCGGTAACTGAACGTTTTTCACTTCGAATTCTTTATAACCAAACCAATTGGCTTAAAATTTTGATAGAGGTTTCAAAATGACACATAAACTCAAAGTTATATAGCTTTAACATGTAATTCCACCCCAGGATTTAGGATCATGACTATAGTGGTGCAGAGAAAATAACGAAAGCTTCAGGTGGTCAAAATACTACTTTTGATGACGTTAAATATTTTAAGATGAAAATTTCTTTTAAAAACCCATGTTCTTAACAATATTAACATGCTCAAACATTTTTTTTTCAAAATAGGAAAGCACACTTTTAGTAATTAAAATAATATAAACACATATTACTTACATAATAGGACATAGCAATGTGAACAAGTCCATTGTAATCTCCGTAAGCTTCTTCCTGACTTGAATATTTATCCAAGTAAAAGAGAAAATTTGCACCCAAATCAGCTCTAAAAAAATGTAATTTTTTTACAGATTCGCTTCAATTTAAAAACTAAACATTTTTTTGTTTCTTGTTGACTTAAGAAATTTAAATTACATTACTTCTTTCGATATTTGCATTTATGTGACAACAAAATTACAACCAAGACTTTATTTTCTCGAAAAAAATATAATACTTCTTAACATTGCGATAATATATTCTGTCATCAGGTTTCGATTATGGATACAATTACATCTGCCTAGCAATTTCAGTTTAAATGGAAGTGGCGTAAATTTTCAAATTTTAAATGAAACATCCTGTATATTTCTTAAGAAACAAATTCTACACGTCAATCGCGATTTTCTCGATAACTTACATAGACAATATAAAATAATATAAATGTACGGGGTATTTTATTTTAAATATCCATAATATTTGTAAAACCAACTGGTATATATACAGGGTGGGCCAATGAAAGCGAAACAACGTCGATTTGGCACAGTTGCTGTCATTTTGTAAATATTTTCAATTCTGGCACTTTAACCATCACCATTTTAAACACCTGCAGCAACAGAGAAGTTATTTTGAACACACTAGATCAAAAATTTAACCTGTGCGAAACTAGTTTTATATTAGAGTTTTATTAAAATAAAAAAACACTATAACTTTGATTTAAAGAAACTTCAGTGCTAAAAGCATTTTCTTGAAAACTACTAACCCGAATTAAAAAAATTAGTAGTTGTTAAAATAAGGATTGAATGGTCTTTAAAATAAGGTATCACTTGACTCCTCAATCCCGTTTAATATTTTTGAGGTGAAGATCGCTCCTCCCAGGATGTTGAAGTGACAGAATTGAAAATATTGACAAATATTTCCCTCTCGAAAAAAAATAAAGGGGTCTAAGCGATTTTTTTTAAAGACAGCAACTGTGTTAAATCAACGTTGTTGCGTTTTCATTGGCACACCCGTATATTATTATAGTATTAGATTGTATCTAAAGTACCTCGGAAATATATAATTCCTGTTAAAAATCATGGTTGAAAAGTAAATTTATATTAATAAAGGTACGCTATTGTATTTTATCTATTTATTTATTTATTTACTCCTGGACAAAGGGGATACAACAGGTACGTAAGTACCCACTAGGGTAACCACAAGATTACAATATTAAGCATTTCCTAAAAAATGGTAATTTGTATACAAAATAAAAAGTATTGCTAAAGACCACAAATGTGGTAAAAACATTTAAAAACTTATTTAAAAAATGATCAAAAGAAAACAAAAGGCAAAGTACAGAAAGTCACCTCTATGGATTTAAATATTTTTTAATATAGCTTTAATTTGAGATAATGATATTGAAAAATAATCTATTTGATCGGCACACATATTACTATTTCTTATTATTCTGCAGACAGGTGAATTCTGACCCGTACTTGTGTTTCTGAATGGAAGGAAAAATAATTCGTTTACCCTTAGAGACCTCTGGTAAGCATTGAGAGAAATTTTTTGCAGTATGCAAGTGCACTGTATGATATTATTTAATATTTTATACAAAAATATAACATCTAAGGCAAATTTGCGATCACATAGTGACTTCAGATAAAAATGATTTCGTGCAAGAGTGATATCGTCATTGTCGATAATAAAATTTTGTTTAAATGCAATAAATTTTATAAATTTGTTTTGTATCCTTTTATGGCTCTCACTGTATGTGCTCTATCTAGGGTTCCATATAACAGCAGCGCAATTTAATTTACTTAAAACAAAAGAGCTGTATAAAGAAAAAATTGGCTTAATATTTCTAAATAAGTTGTACTTTCTAATTACATAACCCAGCATTCTTAAAGTCGAACTTACAACTGCATCAACATTCAAGTCAAAAATAAGCTTGGAATCAAAAATGACTCCCAAATCCCGAATGTTATCCATCTTTTTAAAGGGACATTTTTTAAGCGGTAAACATGATAAAACTGTGAGTTTGATTACAAGAAAATGTAATTGATGTGCACTTATCCAAATTCAAAAATAGGCTATTTTGATCACAATATCTACTTAAGCGATTTAAATCGCTTTGCAATTCACTGCAGTCGCTTAGACTTAATATGGAAGAAGATACTTTTAAATCATCAGCATAAAATAAGTAGTCACAGTGCTGAAAACAAGATTTTATATAATCAAGGTAAATAATAAAAAATAACGGTTCCAAGTGTGACTTGGGGTACACCGTAAGTTGTTATAAATGATTTTGAACAGAAACCCTGGACAGAGACATCAGTCAATTGAAAACTACGGTAAAAGGTCGGGAAACGCTGGACTTGACGAAACCACTTGTCCCTTGTGTATTTTGGGGCGCTGATTACGAAAATGGGGGTTAGAACTTGTAGCAATGGTCTGAACACCCCTAAAATTGCAAAAAATGCCCCTAACTAGGGGTGGGTTTTGGAAAAAATTGACATTTTGCAAACTAAGACATCTTATATGTTTTTTGGGTCGCTGATTTTGAAAATCGGGGTTCGACACTGGAAAATTTGTGTTACACACCCCACATGCAAAAAACACCCCTCCCAAGGGGTGGGTTTTGAAAAAAATTAACGTTTCACAAACTAAGCCATATTATATGTTTTTTGGGCCGCTGATTTTGAAAATCAGGGTGTCGAGACTGGAAAATTTGTGTTACACCCCCCACATGCAAGAAACACCCCTCCAAGGGGTGGGTTTTGTTGAAAAATGAAATATAAATTTCAAAATCTAAAAATGGAATATATTTTTATTATATATAAGAAATATGACAAGTATAAAACTTTTTAAAAAATATCACTATTCGGTTGTATTTAAATCTAGTCTTGGTATTTTGCATGCAGAAGTAATTTCTTCATCGTCGTCAAATTCTGTTGTTGTTTCGTCCCAATCAACTTCGGAATTTATCTGTAAATCGCAAAAATCACTAGCATCCCATTATTTTTAGTTTCCTGAATCAATATTTCTGGCTCAAGCTCTAACTCTATATCCTCTTCAAGGTCTTCGCCTTCATCAAAGTCTTGGATAGTCGACGTTTTTTCGCTATTCTCGCAGTCTCTGTCTTTACATCCTTTGCAGAATTGGGTGCAACCAATGATCGATATACAACTCGACTTTTCTGCAAGAATATCTCTTCGTACATCCCTTTTTGCAACTGCATGTAAACTTTTTTATAAATTTATCAGGTAATAATGGTTTTAAAGTAAAAATTGGCACGAGTCAATTGTTGACTGATTTCTTACTTCAGTCAGTTGGATTCAATCTATTTAAACGCCAATCCTGACACTGGAGATATGATGTGTACAAGAAAAGTGTACAAGAACAGAATGAGCGGGAACTGAGAAGTATACATTGATGTTAGAATGCACGAAATATAAATGGGAATATAGAAAGGAAACCTGAATCCACGACCTATTCGCACGCACTCTGGAGTCCCCTAGTGCTTCTAACGCGGCATATAAACTTAACAGTAGTTTTAATTTATAGGAATATTGATTTTGTTTTCGGGTAATTCTTGTTTCGAAAGATCACTTTAAATAAAGACTAAAAGAAAAATACGAGTATCCGAAAGATCTTGATACTTTTTATTCAAAAATTAAAATTAATTTGGAATGTACTGGACGGGGTATTTCTCGCATGTGGGGGGTGTAGCACAAATTTTCCACCCACTCCTTGGGAGGGGTGTTTCTCGCATGTGGGGGGTATAACACAATTTTTTTAGTCTCGACACCCCGATTTTCGAAATCAGCGACCCAAAAAACATATAAGATGACATAGTTTGCGAAATGTCAAATTTTTCCAAAGCCCACCCCTATTTAGGGGCGTTTTGTCACATTTTTGTTATCAGCGCCCCAAAATACATAAGGGACACGTGGTCTCGCCAAGTCCAGCGTTTCCCGACCTTTTACCGTAGTTTTCAATGGACTACATACTGAGAACGATTTTTGATATAAGATTCTACCCACGATTTTTGATATATGATTCTACCCTTAGAAGGTTTCCACCCAGTTAGTTAAATTATAAAATAACTTTACCTATTTCCATTTATAGTGTGGCCACTTGGCCAGTGAAAAAAAACGTCGTCGAAAATATATGTGCCAGGTAATCCAGCTCCACTTAAAGTAGGTCTATTTCTATTATTTCTTTTGTCCGCTATTGTAACTACCACTAAAATCGAAATACATCTGGTTTTATATCTTATAAGATCTTGTTTTAAGTTGGTGCACTAACAATAACAAACCAGAACTGATCAGTTTCAATCAGAGCCTGTACACAACCTTTCTAATAACTTTGATTTTTATGTCATAAATAACTTAATTATAGGTGTCTACGTATATGATTTATTTAAGATTAAACTATTATCAGTTCATTTTAGATTAAGGAAAACGCCTGAACAAAAAATACATTCCATTTTTTAGTAACCATAGTTACAACAACAAAAAAACTATTTAATTGTCAGTAACAATGGTTTCATATTTTTAGCATCATTAATAACAGGTAGATGCTAACAATATGTTTCTTCAGGGCCAGGGTACGTACTTTTGATTTAATAAAAGAGAGAACAATAATAAAATTAATTGTTTTTAAGTTTTAAAATGTAGGTATGTGTTATCATGTTATTGTCAGTATTTAATTGTATTTGTACGTAAATATACAGAAATAATTTAGACCGCATAATTTTTACAAATGTAAATTGTCCTATATCTCTGTATTATTATTTTAAGTTGTATGCTGGATGATACTTTTTTTTTGTGGATAATATGTTTAAAATCATAATAATAAACTAAAGAAATCTCTTGAAAAAGCCCTCCATGTAGGTGCGAAACGTAAAGATATATTGTTGTTTGAATTATAAAGAAAACCTCATACCCAAGAAAGAATCAAACTTAGAATAAATGGTTTAAAAATTTTTTTAAAATAAATATATATATATATATATATATATATATATATATATATATATATATATATATATATATATATATATATATATATATATATATATATATATATATATATATATATATATATATATATATATATATATATATATATATATATATATATATATATATATATATATATATATATATATATATATATATATATATATATATATATATATATATATATATATATGTCATAAGACATCGTCAACGTCGTCAAAGGCCAAGCGAACTGAGGACCAAGAGAACGAAACAACAACACAATTACACACTAACCTATAATCCTTCCCCCTTCGGGGAAGTTACCCATAGTCACCCCATACCTGGATTCACCAGACCTTGCGGCCTGAACCGATATGAGTTGACACCGGACTCCCAGCCTTGGAAACTGGGAATGGGGTTTGGTGGTTAACACTCGCCAACGGAGTCGCCTTACCTTTCGGCTAGCGCTCTTATGTTCTCCTTCCGGGGAACGCGTTGGTCGTCCAACTCCTCACCGCAATCCGGTCGTGACTATGGAGATCAAGCAGTGTGTGCCGTGTTGACGTTTCGTCCTCTTGGACTCATCAGGAGCGCCTGTCTGGTATACCGATCCTCTCAATCTTTGAGAGCCATCGGCGCCAGACCATCGCTCGACGTCTGTTCGCGATATTCCATCATCATCAGGAAGTTGCCAGTCCCTCCCACGAATTCTCCCGCAGGATCCGAGGTGGAGCTCGCGTACTTGGATCTCAAACAGAAACGACGAAACCCGAAGCCATCGGCAGTGTCACCAGCGGGTGCTGGCGGACCATTCGACGGGCCAGGGGAAGTCCTGGAGTTTGAGGTACAAGTCGCGAGATCTTGGTACCACGGATGCGCGTTCAGGGATGTTGGGTTTGGAGTGACGGGTACCCGCGAGGTATGACCCCGATCATGTGGCGAACCAACATGCCGAGGACAGAAGCATTTGTCCGGTGATCCCAGCTGGGTGAGCTTGTTAAAGCCCAGTTACCGGGTGGACAATGCAGGTACCACAAATCGCTCTTCCAACCACTAAACGAGCATCCGGGTTCCCAAGCCCCGGACTCCTGTTAAGGAGATGCGTGAGGGGTGACTGGAAACTACATGATGACTAAGGCCAAGACAGACGGACGAAACGATGCTCGGAGGCTTCCCGCCTCTGGGTGGTCTTATGAATGGTTGTTAAGATCTCAGCGTTAGCTGATCGAAACTTCACTGGTAAGCAGAATCGCATCTGCCATACCATCCGACCACAGGTTTAAACCTGTGGATACGGAAAGTGAAGTCCGGGACCATTATGTGTCATAAGACATCGTCAACGTCGTCAAAGGCCAAGCGAACTGAGGACCAAGAGAACGAAACAACAACACAAATACACACAAACCTATAATCCTTCCCTTCGGGAAGTTACGCTCACCAGCTGGGGTCACCGGACAAATGCTTCTTCCTCGGCATGTTGGTTCGCCACATGATCGGGGTCATATTTGCGGGTACCCGTCACTCCCAAAACCCCAAAATCCCTTTAACGCGCATCCGTGGTACCAGCTGCGACTTGTACCTCAAACCCAGGACTTCCCCCGGCCCGTCGAATGGTCCGCCAGCACACGCTGGTGACCTGCCGATGGCTTCGGGTTTCGTCGTTTCTGTTTGAGACCAAGTACGCGAGCTCCACCTCGGATCCTGCGGGAGAATTCGTGGGAGGGATTTGGGAACTTCCTGATGATGATGGAATATCGCGAACAGACGTCGAGCGATGGTCTGGCGCCGATGGCTCTTTAAAGATTGAGAGGATCGGTATACCAGACAGGCGCTCCTGATGAGTCCAAGAGGACGAAACGTCAAAGGCCCCACACTGCTTGATCTCCATAGTCACGACCGGATTGCGGTGAGGAGTTGGGCGACCAACGCGTTCCCGGAAGGAGAACATAAGAGCGCTAGCCGAAAGGTAAGGCGACTCCGTTGGCGAGTGTTAACCAAAACCCCATTCCCCCGTTTCCAAGGTTGGGAGTCCGGTGTCAACTCAAACGGTTCAGGCCGCAAGGTTATGAATCCAGGTATGGGGTGACTAAAGGGGTAACTTCCCGGGGAAAGGGGGGAAAGGGTTATAGGTTAGTGTGTAATTGTGTTGTTGTTTCCGTTCCTTTTTTGGTCCTCAGTTCGCTGGCCTTTTTACGACGTTGACGATGTCTTATGACACGTAATGGTCCCGGACTTCACTTTCCGATCCATAGGTTTAAACCTGTGGATGGTATGGCAGATGCGATTCTGCACCAGTGAAGTTTCGATCAGCTAACGCTGAGATCTTAACAACCATTCATAAGACCACCCAGAAAGGCGGGAAGCCTGAGCATCGTTTCTCCGTCTGCTTTGGCCTTAGTCATCATGTAGTTTCCAGTCCCCCTCACGCATCTCCTTAACAGGAGTCCGGGGCTTGGGAACCCGGATGCTCGTTTACTGGTTGGAAGAGCGGATTTGTGGTACCTGCATTGTCCACCCGGTAACTGGCTTAACAAGCTCACCCAGCTGGGATCACGGACAAATGCCTCTGTCCTCGGCATGTTGGTTCGCCACATGATCGGGGTCATCCCTCGCGGGTACCCGTCACTCCAAACCCAACATCCCCTGAACGCCTCCGTGGTCCAAGATTCGCGACTTGTACCTCAAACTCCAGGACTTCCCTGGCCCGTCAAATTTTGTCCGCCAGCACCCGCTGGTGCTGCCGATGGCTTCGGGTTTCGTCGTTTCTGTTTGAGATCCAAGTACGCAGCTCCACCTCGGATCCTGCGGGGAGAATTCGTGGAGGGACTGCAACTTCCTGATGATGATGGAATATCGCGAACAGACGTCGAGCGATGGTCTGGCGCCGATGGCTCTCAAAGATTGAGAGGATCGGAAACCAGACGGGCTCCTGATATCAAGAGGACGAAACGTAAACACGGCACACCCCGCTGGATCCCCATAGTCACGCCCCGGGGGAGGAGTTGGACGACCAACGCGTTCCCCCGGAAGGAGAACATAGAGCGCTAGCCGAAAGGTAAGGCGACTCCTTTGGGGCGAGTGTTAACCACCAAACCCCATTCCCAGTTTCCAAGGTGGGAGTCCGGTGTCAACTATATCGGTTCAGGCCGCAAGGTCTGGTGAATCCAGGTATGGGTGACTATAACTTCCCGAAGGGAAGGATTATAGGTTAGTGTAATTGTGTTGTTGTTTCGTTCTCTTGGTCCTCAGTTCGCTTGGCTTTTGACGACGTTGACGATGTCTTATGTCACATAATGGTCCCGACTTCATTTTCCCGGGATCCATAGGTTTAAACCTGTGGTCGGATGGTATCAGATGCGATTCTGCTTACCAGTGAATTTTCCCGATCAGCTAACGCTGATCTTAACAACCATTCATATATATATATATATATATATATATATATATATATATATATATATATATATATATATATATATATATATATATATATATATATATATATATATATATATATATATATATATATATATATATATATATATATATATATATGTTTATATATATATATATATATATATATATATATATATATATATATATATATATATATATATATATATCATTTAAATGAAACAAACCACACCTACATTTTTAGATTATTGATACTGGCGGCTGGATTTACAAGTTTTCCGGCTATCATTTTGTACGTTGATGGAACTTAGGGTAAAGTCTATGTTTATATTGTCTCTTAGAGATACCTTACCCCTATATCCAAGATTTTGTAAAGCCAGTGTGCGTACTTTATCTAAATTTTTAAATTTTAACCCAGAAATCCTACAATCTTGAGTAACCTTTTTAGTATCAATATTTATAGGTGACTGTTCTTTTCCTCTGTTACAAAGACCAGGCCAGGTACCTAAAATTAAAAAATCACTTATTAAAGAACTCATCATTTTATGACGAACGCCAAAAATATCACTATCAAATATAACATATGTCCAAAATGACATCTTATATATAGGACGCCCCTTGAAAAGATAATTTGTTTAAAATCCAAAACTTGTCAGAAACTATAAACATGTCCCTATTGTAAATATGTGGATAATAAAATCAATACATCAAAAAAATTTGTAGTATTCAGATTAAAAGGGGAGAAAGACTTTCTGACAAAAAAGAAAATTTAGGTCTCAGCTGCTGTGACTATAGGTAAAATGTGTTTAACCATTCTGGCAAACTAGCGCCCCCAAGATTATTTGATGTGGGAAACTTAGCAGCTCAGGCATTAAAATAAACAAGAGTTTTGGTATTTCATCTCAGTATAATTTTAAGTTCCCGTAAAATGGATTTATACATTGCCCTGAATTTATTTTCTAGATCAGGCTGGAAAACTGGCTAGGGTCAATGGGACTAAGCAGGCTTAGTCTTTTTTCCTTGACGGGCTTTAAAAGGGGCACAAAAAAAAAGTATATATATATATATATATATATATATATATATATATATATATATATATATATATATATATATAGAGGGTGATTCCTGAGGAAATGTCAATACTTCAGGATCCTAAAATAAACCCCAAAAAAGTATACAAATATGGGTCCGCAAGGCCTTCGTTTCCGAAATACACGGTGTTTTAGTTTTTATTTAATTTTTCTATTAAAATAAAATCTATGATAATGTAAATATTAGAGTAAAATTCGGTATCTGGGGGTTTTTTGGTATGACGCATTCGAATCTAATCTTAGTACGGCTCTTACTTGTAGGGGGAGTCACCTTCACGCCTTTTTACTATTTTGAACAATCACAACTTTTTGGTACGGCACTGTATTACATTTTTAAGTAAATTATATAACTGTTTTGTCATTTTTACGTCAAAAAGGTATACCTGTTAAAAGGCGACCGTTTTCGAGATATTTGGTTTAAAAAAAATACCACACATGACACGCATCTGATTTTATTATAGCAAAATTTAAAAAAAATTAAACAAAATGTATAATTAAACGATATGTATTTTAATTTTCAATAAAATAGTTGTTCTTAAATTATGTTCAGCAAAACATAAAAAAAAAATTTTAAAAAATATTAAAAATATAAATAAAAATTTTAACACCTTGTATATCGGAAACGAAGGCCTTGCGGACCCATATGTGTATATACTTTTATGCTTATTTTTGGACTGTATGTATCTTACCTTGTTCTCTGAAATTGATATCTCCTGCGACAAAAATTTGTATTGAATAAAGCCAAACTGAAAAAAAAAAATATGTAAGAAATATGATAGCTAACGACAAAAAGAAAGTACTTAATTTAAAGGTATATATACTTCTTAAAAGCTAGTAAGCAAAAAAAAGAAAAATATATTTTTCTTAAACTCTTTTCTATTTCAAACATCTTGTAGTGAACTTATTTCATAAAATTACCGGGGGAATCACACCCTGATAAACGACACGTCAGTAAGCAACACCCTATATTAGTGTTATCTTTTACCAAAAATAATTTGTTTTAATTAGATAGATATACTGGCAACTTTAATATTGATGTTAACGATATTAAGAAAAAAAAGTACGTAAAACGCATATTTTGCTAAGTCCCAATGCTAAATCTCAGGTAAGGAGAACTATATAGTATATTTTTAATTACATGCTCTAGGAGCAAGCGAAATTAATCCGGAATATAAAAACACTTTGGATATTCGTATCAGCTGAAAGTGTCTTCCAGTTTTTTTTTAATACATGCTTATATTTTTCTGTTAATTGATATGGGTAGTAAAGGTCTAATTATACGTTCTTTGATTTTTTTGGTCTGTTTAATTGACATTTGACATTTACTGATTTTATGTATAGCTCCATCCAAAAATCAAGAGCAAAAAGTAAAAATATCTGCCAAATAATCTGAAATTGAACAAAGATACGCAATAAGAAAACGCGTATGAACTTATAGTCCGGGAGGCCACCGCAAAAAAGCTGGCTAATAAGAGATACGCATTAATTTTTTTATATTGCTATGAACTATAGTCAATTTTAAGTCGCACTGGTGTCTCAGCTCAGCGGGTTCAAACTGCATTTTTTTTACCTAGGAATCGTAAAAAATGGTTTTTTCAATTTAACTTGACAACAATTGATTTAAAAAAAATAAGGATATTAATGGCCTAATGAAAACTACGGAATTTTTATTTAATAAATTTTTTTATTGATCTTTTAGTTTTGAAGATATTAACGATTTAAATATAAAATAAAAACGCTAATATCTCAAAAACTAAAAGAACTACGAAAAAATGTATAAAACAAAAAATATGCTTTTTAATAAGCTGTATGAAAAAGTTATATTCACATTTTAAATAAAATAAGTAAAAAGGTCCAAAACTTTTCTAGTAACAATATTTTTTGGTACAAGTAAGGATAACAACTTAGATCCATCTAAAAATTGATTTAAAATGTTCTATTTAGTGAATGAAACAAAGTAATACACATGTGTCCGAGGCAATGGGGGATAACAGGGTGGCGCGGATATTTTTTTTGGTCCAATAACTGTACCCATTCCAATTTATTTGAAACTATAACTAAAAGAGAATTTAAACTCTATTTTATTAAAAAAAAAAAAAGTGCCTCCTTTATCTGGGTGTTATATACCTGACAGGACGCTTAACATTTCTCGATCTCCTATGCAATTATGTCTTTAGCTTATGGTTTAAATATCTTTATTATCGATTTAAATAAAAATATTAATAATTTATAAAAAACAGTTACTCGTTTAAAATTTAGTAAATTTTAATCATATTTTTAACAACAAAGAAATTTTATAGCGTTTCATATCTTTTATTAAGCTATCTACTTCGTCTAGGCTTAAAGCCTTTCTTATTTAAAATATTGTATTTACCTATTTATTTACTGTGTTAAAAAAATAATCAAATTAAAGTTTACACATTGGTTCAACTGAAAAAAAAATGTGCTACGTCTTTGTGGGTGCTATATACCTGGCAGGAGGCTTGCCATTTCTTTAGGTCTTATGTTGCTATTATTTGTATTATTTGACTGTACGCCTAGATAAAGTAGATAGCTTAATAAAAGAAATGTTTTAATAGTTTAACGCTAAATAAACTATAAAAAATATATATTTTAAGTTAAAAATATGATTAAAATTAAAATTTTTCCAAGAATATTCTGGAAGAGTAATTGCCTTTATAAATTATTAATTTTAATATTAAAATCGATAATAAAAATATTTAAACGATGAGCTCTACACATAGTAGCATAGAAAATCCAGAAATATTGGCGACCTGCCAGGTATATAAAGCCCAGATAGAGGAGGCACTTATTTTTTTTTAAAAAAATAAAGTTTTAATTTTCTCTTAGTTAAAGTTTTAAGTGGATCGGAATGGGTACAGTTATTGGACCAAAAAAGATTAAATAAAATTTGCTTGCTACATTTTATCCCCCATTGCCTCGAGGCATGTGTATATTAGTTTGTTTTATTTATAAACAGACATTTCAAATAAATATTTAAATGGATCGGAGTTGGTTGGATACCTAATTATACCAAGAAAATATTGTTATTAGCGGAATTTTTTGGCCAAAGTGAGTTTTTTGATTATATCTCCTTTATTACTTATTTTATTAGAAATGTGTATCTGTAATTTTTTTATAGAGCTTATTAAAAAGCATATTTTTTGTTTGATAAAATTTTTGTAGCTCTTTTAGTTTTTAAGATATTTGTATTTTAACTTTAAATTTAAATCGTTAATATCTTAAAAACTAAAAAAATTATTTAACAAAAATTGCGTAGTTTTATTAGAACATTTATTTTGATTATATACCTTTTCTTTCTAAAATCAATAGTTTTCGAGTTATAATAAAAAAACGATTTTTGACAATTTTTCCTAGGTAAAAAAAGAATACATTTGAACCCGCTGAGCTGAGGCACCAGTGCGGTTTTGAATTGACTATAGTTCATATATAGTAACAGAAAAAAAAAGTGCATGTGTTTGTTTTATTGGTCAGATGGTCAGCTTTTTTGCGGAGGCCTCCCGTATTATTACTGGACTTGTTCTAAATGAAACAAAGAAAAATATACTTACGATATATAGCTGTATAGTCAAGCAATAGACGACTCATTATGAAATAGCAGAGACTTGACGACTTAGGTAATATTAGTGTTTGACTAAGTAATATTTGTTGTGGATCTTTTATATATATTTTATTATTTTAAATAATTTATTACCTGTTGATATAAAGGTTAAGGTTATCGTTTAATTTTTTACATAGAGATAAATCAACTTTGATTTATAATATAATCAAAAAAACTAATACAGTTAAAAATTCCAACATTTATTGAGTGCCCAAGCCTGGAAATAAAAAATGTATTACTTGCCGGAGTTCTGGTTACAAAGCAAAGTTTTATTATTAATATGCGTCATCGAAAAGATGCTGGGTGTGTAAAGTATGTATGGTTAAGCACATTATCTTTATCTGTTTTGTAAGCAATGTAGCTATTCTTGTTATTTCTCAGGTGGTAAAAAAAGTGGCACACTTGAAAAAACAGTGCATAGTGCCTTCGGTAGTGTTAGGTCAATAAGATTTACTAAAAGGATGTTTATTAATGTAATTATATGCAATAGAAGTGTGTTAATTAATAAAAATTCTTTTGTCTCCAGTTAAAGATAATGTTACCAAGGCCCAAAATGTATGTGGTGATGCTCGTAAACAAAAGAGACCTAATTCAAAAAAAAAATCAATGTACTAAAAACAGTGCTAAAAACACAGGCCCATAAAAAAGTGGTGTGTGCTGGGTGTCGGACTAAGATTTTCTGGCGTATTTTTTTCGCCGTAAGACGAATCTGAAGTCAAAATTGGGGGTCAAACAGCAAAAAATTGAAAAAACACGTAATTTCAGATATAAACATTTTTTTTATTTTAAACGTCAATATCAAAAAACTATAATAGATACACGAAACTTTATATAACATACACTATGTATTTTTACAAACCTTTATTTTAGGCAATATAACCTTTTTGTCTAAATGCAATATTTTTAAAGTTATAATCAAAAAACCGAATTTTCAGGATTTTTTCAGGGTATAAAGCCTGGAAAAATTTTGAATTTTCTTTTTTATGGATTTATTCTGCAAATTTTAAGTGATTTAGGATTTAAGAAAATAAAATAAATGATTTGTGATAAAAAGACCCCAAAAATTTTGAAGCGAATTTTTTTTGGCAAAATTACATTTTCGTTTATATTTTCTTTATCATTTATTTTATTTAAAATGCTTATATACCTTTTTATATAGAAAATTTGGGCAGCTTTATTTTTGTTTTATAATTTTTTTTGTACCTCTTATAGGTTATATAGTCGGAGTTCAAACATTCTGTACAGGTTTCGGCCGGTAAATGTACCGTATCGGTTTTTTGGATTTTTCTCGATTTGTTGCTGTTTGACCCCCAAATTTGCCTTTAGATTCATGTTCAGCGCCAAAAAATACGCCAAAAAATCTTGGTCCGACACCCATCACACACCACAATTTTTTGTGGGCCTGTGAAATTTTTGGGCAATAATCAATAGCTTGCGGAAATTTTTATAATTTTTAACCTATACAGGGTGTTTCTAAGCAAATGCAAAATATTTGAAGAGTGATTCTTTGTTATAAATTATCCAGAACTAACCAAAAGCATTGAAGGGACATCTTGTTAAAAGTTTTTATTAATTTTTAATTTCCTTAACAAACCACCACTGAATGTTCTGGTCAAAATAATAACAGCATAATATTATAATTTTTTAAAATCACCTTAATTTTGTTAGTAATGTTTGTATAATATAAATTAATATATTTATTAAACTCTTTTCAGGTTACAATCATAACACTGTTAGGGGCAGGTATCATTATGCGCGCAATCGAAAGGTTCTTTTTGAGGAATTTTATAATCTGTAAGAATGAAACTGACCAGGAGCACTCCAGTTTTTTAGCTTAACAAACCTCTAAAGTGTTTTACCAGAAATACGTTTTCAATATTGGACCATTATTAAAAGACAAATATTATTAAATACGTAACGATTAAGACAGTGGTTCTTTGATTACTTAAATTCCACAAAAATTACTCAGCCCCACAAAAAAATTTGAAGGTCCGAAAGTTTGACCTTTTTAGGTCAGGGTCAAGGGCGTTTCAAGATCAAATCTGAAAAATTACACAGCCCAATAAAAAAAAATCAACGTCCGAAAGACTTAACCATGGTAGAGATCGAACGCTGTAAGAACAACACCGATACGTCACGGTCTCATATGGCAAACCCGTATAAAACCGTGTTATTCTAACAGCGTTCGATCTCTACCTTTATGTTTTTGAGGCCGCTGAATCCAAACCTGCGGTCAGTTTGACTCCATCAGTTTAGGGTCAAGGGCATTTCAAGGTCAAATTTAAAGAGTGTATACTTATGTTGTTAAGGTTGCTAAGTACGAATGCGTGGTTAAATCTGTTAAATTATTATTTTGCAGATTTGACCTTAAAATATCCCTTGACCATGACCCGAAGGGTCAAACTGACCACGGATTTATATTCAGCTACCTCAAAAACATGAGTATACAGTCTGTAAATTTGACTGCGATTAATTTTGCAAACTTGACCTTAGAATATCCTTGACCCTGACTTAATGTGGTCAAATTGACCCCAGATTTGGATTCAGCGACACCAAAAACATAAAGATACCATGGTAAAGTCTTTCGGACCTTTAACTTTTTTGTGGGGCTGGCTGTGTTATAGAGTAAAAAATAATTTTAAAATCTACCCTTCTAAAGCATAGCCTGATATCCCGGCAAATGGTTGGGTATCAGAAAAATGTCAAACCAAAACCCCATCAAATATAAAAAAATACCATTTTACACATTTGTTCCAAAGCTCGTTGGATGCCAAATAGTTTTTGCTTTGTGTGCCAAAAAATGGTATTATTTTAATGAAAAATGCTAGTTACCCTAGCCGTCAAACAAATAGTTCCTAACTCAAGAAATACTAAATTATAATTTCAAAACTGTATGTTAGCAAATAATATATATTTTGGAATTTTATACAACAAAAGTAATTTTAAAAACACCTAATATCAAGAAGATTTTCTAAAATATCATTTGCTGACAATATGGGTCATACGATTTAAGGCCTTCCACCTTATTACTGTATTTTTAATG
Organism: Listronotus oregonensis; assembly: GCA_019359885.1. Taxonomy (NCBI): domain Eukaryota; kingdom Metazoa; phylum Arthropoda; class Insecta; order Coleoptera; family Curculionidae; genus Listronotus; species Listronotus oregonensis. The sequence continues at coordinate 33,081 of JAHBCN010003018.1, read as the reverse complement.
CAATAGAACACAAACAGTAGAGCAGAAAACACTTTTTTAATTTAAGCTCAGGTGTTTAAACATTAAATAGAAAAGTAAGAAATAGTATTTCCACTAAAAGTTAAAAGATTTAACACACCATGTCATAAAAATTTAGTCAGAACCTGGTTATAATTGTTGCCAAAATACTTTTACTGGGACATTTAAAAAATAACAGTTAAAATAACCCAGAACTATTTATGACATTGGACTCCCCGAGTCTATTCCTTATACAATATTGTTTATTTTGAGTATTTCACTGATAATTAAATTTGGTACACTCTATATAAAAATTGCATTATTTTTAAAGTAGATTACTTCTACATAAAATAATTACTTGTAAAAAGGTAATTTATTATAAATCACAATTGTTTGCTGGTCATGTAATATTTTGATAAATAGGTCTTTCTTTGGATAAGAATTCAACTTGAGGGTTTAGTATAAATCAAAATAAAAAAACTAAATTAAAAAATATTTTTATTGACAGCTTTTAATGATAAAAAATTATTTACGAAGTTTGACGCTAATTGGATGTTAAAATGTATACGTTTGATAAACAGTATATTTTTAGTATATATCACATAAATCTCTTTTAATAACAAAATAAAAAGTTTAACAATGTATCAAAAAGCAATTATAGTTTAAGAAGTTTTTTTCTTTTTTTTTTTGTTTTTACATGCTATACCATATCCCCGAATTAACTTAATAGGAATGAAATAAAAAAATAATAATAATTAAATTATAATATACACCATTTTGATCTGGCAGTTAAAATCCTTTTCAAAAGTATTCATTTTTTTTTATTATTAAAACTGTTTTACTGTCTGACAACAAAATGTCAAATACCGATTATTCAAATACAAAATCACAAAACATTGTTGTAAAAACAAAGTCTTATAAGATCAAATAAGCAATAATAAATTTATGGTTTCTAATGCCGCCTCTGTCAACTCAAAAGTAAAGTCAAACGAAACACGGATTCAGCACGCGAAAGCTTTAAAAAATCGGTAGTTTGCAAATTAGTGGAAGCCGCTACGGCAAATTTATTGACTCAAAATCTGGTATATATTTGTCCAAAGGTGCTCTCCAAAAATTGTGTGCGAAGATAGATACAAGGAAAACTAGTCTGCTTTGGAGTTATGACTTTTCAAAAAAATTGATCTGTTTAAGAGAATATCCTTTTTATGTTTAACTTATGTTTATAATATGATATCTGGACAATTGGAGTATTATATATCATAAAAATTACGTCTAAATGTTAAAACATTGCGAAGCTTTAGCTAAAAACCCAATTTTGGTTAATTGTGGTCCCGGCCTCCCCCACTTACTTACTGTACTTTCTTCTTCTTCTTCTTCTTCTTCTCTGGGAGCCGTCTTGATTCACTACGGAGGCAGCGCAGCCTCTTGGGCTTTTTGTGCCTTATCTTCCATTATTTTTTATACCAATCCTCCCATTAGTATTGTTTCTTCTACAAGTCTGTATTACCCCGAGACTGGTTGGTTAATATATTCCTGTGGGCTCATTTCCGGTTGCCCAAATAATGCCTCTCTTTTGTGATTCAATGCTTACTTACTGTACTTAGTGTTTTTATTGAGGTTTCTTTTTTAAATTATAAAAAAATACTCAACAACAAAATTGAATTTTGCAGATACTCTTAGCTTACCACATTTAGTGCGGTAATTACCGCACTAAAAATAGTGCGTGTAACTGACAGATGTCAAAAAAGAACTAGAATACTTACTAGGAATTAAAAATGGTACACTCATGCGTACAGTCACATTTTTCTTTACGATTTTGGCCAAGCATGAAAAATCTAGGTTGGCGAGACTGATTAATTAACAGACTTAATTTTAAATAAATAATAAAATAAAGTTTTTCCCACTTAAAAATTTTAAGTTCATGCCATTTCCGGTTAAAAGTTAAATAAGTTAAATAAAGTACAGTCGTTAATCTAAAAATTCAGGTTTATATACCTTTTAAATTTATATTTATAAATATCGTTAAAAATGGGGAAGTTAAAATGGCGAGCCTCTTATATGGTGTATAAGTTTTTTTTTTTTTTTGTAATCTTGCTGACTGTCCTGATTTATAAGGAATATGTTTTGTACAATAGGTACCATTTTAAGTTAAATTTAAAATTCTCTAAAGTTAAAACATAGACCGGTGCTTGTTTAAATTACACGAACGTCTACATTCCCAAAATACAGGGTGTTTTCTAATTAAATGTTAATATTTAAGGGGAAAATTTTTGGCTCCATTTTAGGAAGAAAACATCATATGAGGGTATATCCTAAACATCTTTACTTTTGAGACACAGGGTGGTAAAATTCTCAAAAATAAGTCATTTATTATCAATATCAGTAATACCACTTTCGATATTTTAATAAAATTTGGCACACATGTACTATATATCAAGGGGTACTTTTAAGTGTACCAATTTTTTTTAATTTCTACCAGTCGCGTTCGTACGGAATTTAACCTGCCTATTTTGGCAGACATTAATGGTATTTCACTGATTTCTCTTAAAAAAATATATATTTTTGAGATCCCCAATTATTTTTAAGCCAAGTTGATTACTTGTTTTTTTTTAATACGAAGCACGGTTTTTGCTTGAAAACATAAAAACCAGTTCTCTCCATGATCATAACAATATCGGGAAACAATATCACCATGCAAAAACCGTGCATCGGATTTAAAAAAAAATAACTGATTAACTTAGCTTAGAAATGATTGGGGAAGAGAACTCAGTAGCGCACCATCAATGTCTGCCATAATATGCAGGTCGAATTCCGTACGAACGCCACTGGTGAAAATAAAAAAAATGTAGTACACTAATAAATGCCTCTTAATACATAGTTTGTACGCAATATTTTATTAAAATATCTAAAGTGTTACTATAGATACTTATAATAAATTATTTATCTTTAAAATTTACCACCTGTATAATGTAATATTTATATATATATATATATATATATATATATATATATATATATTTTTTTAATGGACCCAAAAATCGCCCCCTTAAATATTGACATTCAATTAAAAAACACCCTGTATATGAAAGAATAAAAAATATTAAACTTTATTTTTAAGAAATATTTGGATGTATGTATTTAACCAAATTATACATTTTTTATAAAAGCGTGCATAAAAGAATACTTTTTAAAAATATTTTCTGTTTAAAAAGCGATCTATCGATCTACCGAGGTTATTTTAGTGCGGCATTTCTTTCACTATATAATCATGAATTATAGCTGCAGTACCTAGGTTTACTTGGATAAAAATGGCCTATATCCATTATTTAAATAATGATCCGGTTTTGCTAATCATCACCTTATTTTTTTTAATTCCTTTTCACCGAAACTTTGTTTTAATAATAATCCCAACCTAAAACGAAATACACTTTGCTTTTTTATTTGATTAAGCTATAGGACAGCGACAATTTACTTTTAATTTAACTAGAGCTTAAAATTTAAAGATCAAATACAGCGTCATTAATTAATTTAGCTCTATGCTGGCGCAGTAGTATGTGTTAATATTAAAATACCCATTTTGTTAAGCCATTAACTACTAAAAAGAGTTAATAATTCACAGCCTTATCGTTTTTTTCGTTTTCTTAAAAAAAATATATTAGTAGGTATCATTAAGCATATCGCCAATATAGCTAAATTTTATAACTTCCAATGATTACAAACGACAAAATGTAAATGTATATATTACATATAAATGTAATATATCAATGTCAGTGTGTAATATGTCAATGTCATAAAATTTCGAAATGGTGGTACTATTATTTAAAAATAATTTTTTCCTTATCTTAAAATGTCCTCCCTATGATAAAATGAGTAATGATTATACTTAGTTAAATGCAAATTTTAAAAAAAGCACAGTAAATTCGCATGTCAATATATTTATTATAATTTTTTTATTAATAGAATTTATTTGGCCTATTTAAAGATTAATTATCACAAGTCAACATTTAATCTACGCGGGAATGACGGAAGCGGTTAGGCACTACACTAGTTTTTAGGGTCGCTGATTACGATGACAGGGTCAGTTTACCTTCATCACGTCAAGATCAAGGTTATTTATAGGTCAAGTAAACAAAACACCATCGGTTAATTTTTCCTATGCTATTTTCTTCACTTGACCTTCAAATTACCTTCAACCTGACCTAATGGAGGTTAACTGACTCAGATTCCGATTCGCCGACCTCGAAAACATAGGTACGAATTTTTTCAGATTTTTTGAATTGTACTTGACAGTTTTATCCCACAAATACTTTAAAATAACCTTGAAACGACCTTGGATAAGTCCAATTTAAAATAATGTAGAATAATAGGTTTGGAAACAAAAATTCTTCTCTGATACCGCTTATTACAGGTCGTACATTGCTCGAGGATCAATATTTTCTTTTTTTTTATTTTTATTTTTATTTTGAACCTTTTTTGCAAAAAAGAAATTGCCACACTATCGCTCATCATGGAAATAGAATTTTTTTTTTTATTAATATCAACAAATTAATTTTCCCATTTGTCTTAACTTGGTACTTGGTTTTTTAATCGTTTTATTTTGAACGAGTGATTAGATTTAACTTAATCATTTTAGGGGCAACTCGAAAAGCAACTGAGTTAAAATCTGCAGAACCACGGATTTCAATAGGTTTACTATTTGTTTCAGATTTAGAAAATAAGCATTCAACTGCTATGACTTTTATTGACACATTTTTGGCATACCATATCTGGTTTTAATAACAAAACATTGGCCAGTCCAATTAAGTACCTTCTTACCTGCTATGAAGAACAATTTACAGTGATAGTATTGTCATCTCACTAAAATTCAGAGTTGGCAATTAGGAGTGGTTCCATCCTGAATGACTTTATTTGCGAATATGAGTAATTCTATGCTAAATCATTTGCTATCCTACATGCAAGATTAAGTGAAACTGGGTCTTTAAAAAAAATACAGATTATGGAAGACCAGAAAGTGTAACAACGCCTGAAACAGAAGAAGTTTAACTTCATGCGATAGAAGAAGCTCCTTCAAATAGTACCAGGAAGATTGCGCTGCAGCTTAAAGTCGTTACAAAAACCGTTCGGAAAGTTCTAAAAATCTCTGGTACCCATATCACATATAGTGGGGCCAAGCTCTACTGCCTTGGCATTTTCACCCGAGATAAATGGTTTGCAAGTGGTTGATTCATACGTCGGCACACAATATATTTTTCATAATATTTTATTTATGAATGACGCAACTTTTTCACGAGTAGCTATTATGAATTTTCACAATGAACATTTTTGGGCTAACGAAATTTCCCACGTTATTAAAGAAAGTCATTTTTAGCAACAATTTTTGCTGAAATTTTGGACAGGAAATATTAATGACTACCTTATTGGTACATTTTTTTACCAACTTAATTAACAGGTGTATCCAACTACAAAAAAAGTCAGTGGGGTACTTTTTTCTCAATAAAATTGGCTGTGGTGCCAATTGAGGCGCCACTGGACCAAATTATTTCAATCTAGTTACTTTAAATAATTTTATCTTATTTTAACTAAATCGGAATATTTAAAATATTTATTAAATACTTATTTTTTAAAACTTCAAAGTCATGTATTTCAGAAACTAAGCAACTCCGGACATATTATGTTCATAGAAACTTTTTTTTTACAATACGAACTAAGGAACCACCCTCTGAAGTTTTATAACGAATTTAGGAACTATTACCTCTTGTTTACTGTTTTTTTTTTTAATTTAGCCGTGTCGTAGGCGTTAAGGCTTAGGAGGGCCCTTTGGGCTGGCCCACCGGGAAACTCCCGGTATCCCGGTGGGCCAGCACGTTGCTAACAAGGTAAGTTAAAAGCAAAATATGAAATTTTTAAGTAAATTAACTTTTTCGCTGTTTAAAAATCATAATTTTGCAGTGTTTAATACTTTGTAGGAAAGCCAGCAAAATAAAGTAATTTCTATTTGTTAACTTTGCAAACAGGAAGTCATACAAGTAAGAAATAAGATATTATTATTAATATACTGGTTTCTGCCTACTCTACAGCTAAGCGATATCACTTACCCTTTAAGTAAAAAATATTTACTAATTGGAAAGATTTATATTTTTACCGCGTTTTCTTTTGGATATTTCGTAAAATTAATATGTGACATTAATCAGGTGCCTCACGATACAATTTTGCGTGGTAACTCTGAAATTTCTGTAAAAAGTTGCAGCCAAGATTGAATCGTGTCACACCAGCTTTTATTTTTTTAAAAATGCTTGTAAGTCACTACTTTTTTTATTTTTTGTGAAATATTTGTTAGTTTCAATAATAATAGAAAAAATAATGCTAGATATTTGGCAAAAGAGTTGATATGCTTTGTTATACTGTTTGTTTACAATGAGATTTAATAATAAAAAATGCTACAGTGGGTAACTTTGTATAAAATAATTAATTTATTTTTTAAAGATATAGATTGAATGTTGGTAATTATTTTTAAAAATTTATGGCTTTTGTTCTATTTAAAGCACGTAATCACTTGTGTGCCTTAAGTGTTTTATAAAAAAACTCGATTAGATAATTCTGCAGTCAGCAATAAATTTTCACTAACACAAACCAAAAAACTACTATATAAATCTATAATAACGGGTTAAGGTACAGTAAACTCCTATTTTTATTTGACCAATATAGGTGATTTTCTAAATGGATCCTAAAATGTTTAACTCTGCAGCTATATTAAGTAAGTATAAAATTAAAAAAGTATTTTTTACATTAGAAAAAACTCCTTGCAACTTTACCTCTTACCAATTTTAATTGCTATTTGAAAATCGCTAACCTGCATTTTTTGCAAAATCATGTGGACAGCCCTTCTATACGTGGATAATGAAATTTTTAAAGTTATAAAAATACGTAATTGTTAAAATATTATGTGGCTCCACTTTTTTGAGATATAAAATTAACATGATTTATTTCTTTTTTGAGTTGTCAAATATTTTTATTCTTAAAGTTTATCAAAAATAGAATAATTAAAAAAACAATATGTCAACTTTTCGATAAAAAAAGTTTTTTAAAAAAATATTTAAAAAATCCAAAATTTGATATTTTTGACTTTTTTAAAATCATTTGTCCTTGCACGTAGAATATAAAACAAATCACTAACAAGCAAAAATAAAATGGATGCATTTTATTGACAAAAAGGCCCAATTTTTTATTTTCAATATGAAAATGAACACCGATTTTTTTTTTGGATTATACTTAAAAGATACGTAAATCCACCGCAAAGTAAAACAAAATTTAAAAAAACATGTCAGTATCTCTATTTATCGATTTTTTATGATTAAAAATGGGTAGAGCCACACATCTAAACAATTACCCAAAAATGTTTTTTGCAAAATAAATGCGAGCTGAAAAAATGTATAATATACAGGGTGGGCACCCCAACCGCCACGGAGTTTATACGAAAGCCCGTGAGAATTTAAAAAATTCTTTTCAGGATATATGCTGACGGTAGGGGAACTTCTTTAAAAATATTTTCATTTATACAGGGTCATTAAAAAAAAAGTACCATATCAAAATGATGTTTTTTTTTTAATTGGACTCCCCATATTATTTATCGATTTTGAATTCTAGAGCAAAAATAAAGCCATGTTTTAATAAATGTCCCTATACCTAATCCCCACCCTTTTTGAACTATTTGCAAATTTCTGATTTTGTAGATCTAAAGTAATTTTTTTTCATCGTAAATATTTAAACTAGAATTAAATTACCATGGCCAATATTTAGTAAACATACTATTACTACGATATGGTTTAACATTTTTATTAAAATAATATTCAGGGTGGTCAAAAAATAATTTCTAATAGTATGAACGCTCTTTTGCAAATAACTCTCTTATTTTAAATAAAACACCCCGTATTTGACTATTTAATATTATGCAGAATTTTATTACCAATTAATTGATATCGGGTTTGCCTATATCTAAAACCGCTACTTTTTTAATTATTTTAAATTTTGTGTAGTGCGTGCATTTAACTCATATAGTATTACCATAATAAAATATTTTTAAACTAAAGAGGCTTTCACACAGAGACGAGACGTTACGATTGTTATTACTATATTATTACGTGTTAAATGCACGCAGTACACAAAATTCGAAATAATTAAAAATGTAACGGTTTAAGGTAGGTATAGGCAAACCCTATATCAATGAATTGGTAATAAAATTCTGCATAATATAATAAATAGTTAAATAAGGGGTGTTTCATTTAAAAAAAAAGGTTATTTGAAAAAGAACGTTCATAATATTAGAAATTATATTTTGACCACCCTGAATTTAATAAAAATGTTAAACCATATCGTAGTAATAGTATATTTACTAAATATTGGCCATGGTAATTTAATTCTAGTATAAATATTTACGATGAAAAAAAAATTACTAAAGTTCTACAAAATCAGAAATTTGCAAATATTTTAAAAAATGGTGGGGATTAGGTATAGGGACCTTTATTGAAACCTTATTTTTGCTCCAGAATTCAAAATCGATAAGAAATATAGATGTCCCATTTAAAAAAAAAAACACACAACTTTGATATGGTACTTTTTTAAATCACCCTGTATAAATGCAAATATTTTTAAATGAAGGTCCTCTACCGTCTGCATATATCCTGCAAAAGAATTTTTTAAACATTTTCACGGGCTTTTGAATAAACTCCGTGACGGTTGGGGGGCCCCATCCTGTATAATATTTTAATTTTTTTGTTTTTGTTTTGTTTTGGCCACAACTTTGTCCTAAGGCAAAAAAAGCTGACTTTAAAAATTTGAACACAAGCCGGGCTAAAAGTATTTTTATTACTATTAGAGAGATATATGATTTTATTAATTTTACAAGTTTTATCATATTTTGCCGATTTTTTTTAGACCAGATCATATTTTTGGTAAATGTTTTTCAGTATATAGTCATTGTGGTTTTATATTAATACAAAAAAGTAGTAAACTTAGCTAAAAGATTATAAAAATTTATTAAAATTACTTAAAATCGAGAGCAACGCCTTAGATATTTCATGATAGCAGGCATTTTTACAGTTTACTCCAGCACACTCTTCACAAAGAATGTCACATTTATTCCAGTCGTTTTGCAAGATATCTAGCTGTAGTAGAAATTGGCATTAGGTCATTTTCCGTTAACTCTAAATCCTATTCAAGTGGATTTAACTTTTTTCTTTGATGTACTTAAAAATAATTAGTACCTATTAACCTATGTTTTATTATTAAAATACCGTCATTAAACCTCTTTATTTATATAAAAATACTGTTTGCTTAAAAGAAAATAAAAATAATCTAATATGGAAGAAAAAGTGGCACAATTCATAAAAAGTTGTAAAAAAAGATTTTTTTGTTAAACCTTATTAAAAGTACTTTTAGTCAGGCGGTTTTGAATCTAGATTTTTTGGTAAATCAATATCTAGGGTGACTAGACATCCTCTTTTTGGAGGGCAAGTCCTCTTTTTGAGGGCAAAATTTTTGGCCGGTATATATTCGCATAGGTCAAATATTCTCTTTTTTACTTAACATATAAATGTCTTGATATTCCAAATCTAATCAGTCATTTCTTCATAAACATCCGGCTATTGTTAACAATAATCTTGGCTGGATGCTAAGAAGCAGATAAACACGGAAGAAAAAAGAGTTAGTTCTGGTTGTTGAGATTATGAAAAAAATTATTTATTTTTATGAAAAATGTAATTTATACCTAGATTTGTGGACCTTACAATTAAAGAACTTAATAAATTATACTGGATGACATTAAAAACAATCATAACTTGGGAAAAAATTCAAGAATTTTTTCAGTAATTTTCCTCTATTTGCCTTTATAAAATCTGGTAACCCTAGCAACCTCAAAAAAAGTTGAGGACAATTTTTTAATGCGCTTTTTTATTGTTTTTTATTTTTTTTTGCATTTATTTTGCATTATAAACAATGTTGAAATTTTAGATGACGCCATTTCGATGGGAAATTTTGTCTAAAAGTCCCTACATATTTAAGATAAGAATGCACATATTTTAAATTAATTTTGATTTTTAAAACAATAACAAAATTAACCCTTTTTTAACATCGCAATACTAACTTTATCAGCACTTTGTAGTTTTTTTTATATTTAGGTACATAAAGACCATAATCAATTATAAAAATTGCTTTAAGGAATTTATTCCTTATTATCCCTTTTATTTGCTTCAAGCCAAGAGCCTGTATAGCTACAGTGGAATATTTTTTCTAAATATTTTTATTTTTAGTTTTTCTTTATATTATGACTATATCTGCAGTGGACGAGACTGATTTTCGTAAACAAGGTAAGGATAAATTGCTTTAAATAAATCTATTTGTATTTATTTGCTAAAAAATATATAATACAAAGCAATGCAAACAAGCAGCAACTAACGACTTAAACCACCGCCAAATGGGCCCAAAATAAAAATTTACAACAGAATAATACATGACAGATAGTACCAGGCGCGTGCTGAGGCCATTTTAGGGCCGGGGAAACTATTCATGACTTGCCGGACCCATAAGGCATATCCGAACAATATTAACACATAGAAAAGCTATTTAACTTTATTCAAGCCTACTATAATATTAAATACGTACCCGTTAACATCACACAATAAAGTTTAAATAAATATAAAATATAAAATTAAAGAAAAATTAATAATATTTATCACTCGTGGGTGTTGTCAAGTCAGGTAGCGTCTAGTTAAACAGTGACGTGGCTGATTATGACTTCTAATTTATTATTTTTTTATTTTTAAGGCTTAAGAGGAAAGAGACCGTCCGAAATTTGGGCTTCTAGACTAGATAGTCTAGAAGAAATCGGCTCATGAGTATCGAAAACTATTCCACCTCAATTTTTTTATACGATCATTTTAAATTGCCCTACTGATAATATAAGTGCATGTTGCTTGCCATGGCGCCACCTGGTGCCATATTGTTTGAACCGAAATTGTTTTAACAATTGCAAGAAATTCTTATTTTTTAACCGGACAAATACTTTTCATATTCTTTATTGAAATACAATTAAAAAAAGGTCCTATGACTTTTTACGATAAAATTAATATTTCTGGAGATATGAATTTTTTAAAGTTCAAAAAATCTCAAATTTGGGTAATTTTGACCCATGAAAAATATATATTAAGATAAAAAATAAAACATAATTTTTTTTTATTCTTTATACAATAGGTAATAATAACCTTATTTAAAATTTAATTTTTTTTATTGTTTAGACAGGTTTTTTGATTGTTTATTAAGCGCGCTTACAAGTATGCATCCCTTACGATACTTAACGCCGCCGCCGTCTCTCTGACTCATACGCTGAATCGGCCTCTCTGTGTTCTAAATCCTTATTTATCCTTTATCTTAAAAACTAGTAACTTTATCAAAATTGTTAAAAAAAGGGAAGCCCATCGGAAAACTCTCGGTACCCCGGTGGGCAGCTCACGCCTGTATAGTACTAATTTCTTTACAAAAAATTCATGGAAGGTATTTCATTGCTTTTTCAAACTTGAAACAAGTTGTGCACAATGGATCAAGTCAATTTAGAATTCTATTGACACCACAGGCAATACTAGTAACTTTATCTAAACTATAGGACCAGTAGAAACGAAGATATTAATAAATGTCCGTTCTACCCTATCACTCGTCCCACTGTGCGCCGTCGTCCGTCGTCGTATTGGAAGTGGAAGAGGGGAAATTGTTGTCGTTCTCTTTTCAATTGGAGTCCATACCATATGTATCCTACTCTATTGCATTAAAATTGCCATTTAAGCTCTTGCCTTGCCAGACGTGTATAAACACGCAAATAAACATAGAATTATTTTAATTATTTGGTTTAAAAAAAAATAGATGGATAATAAACAGCAATTTTCTAGGAAAATAAAGCAAATATTTTGTCTACTTTAAATGTAATACTGCCTAAATTTATCAATAACATGTAATAAGCATGAGTTATAATAAAGAAGCTGTTAAAAAACCAAATTTAAAGAAGTTCTGCAGCATTAATCGTTTGAGCTATCTACTGTTGTGCTTGTTTTAAAGAAAAATTAATATAAAATTAGTTTGTTAAAATGCTAACCCTATTTTTTTTTCGTATTCTGTGCAAGGTAATTATTTTTTTTATATGTTCCATTCCATTGATTTTTTACACCAAAATACCGAGCTACATTTTTTTTACATATAGTTTACATTTAAATGCTATGTCCATTGATAAGTCCATTGCTAACTTTAACAATGCGATCGTCACTCGGCCGTTTGCTTAAAAAATACGCACTGAGTGACTTCTTGTCGTAAGTTGCTGTTTGGTGTTACTACAAAAGTAAATATGTTTTTTTTTTTTATTTTAGGTGAATGGTCCGGCCTTTGCAAAACTGGCAAACGACAGTCACCCATAAATATTGATACTAGCAAAGTTGTTCGTAATGATAGTATTACTGCATTAAAATGTAGTAACCTAAATAGGAAAATTAAAGTTACTTTGGTAAACAGTGGAACTAATGGTAATAACATACGAATTAGCTCTCATAGCAATTAATTTATTTTTGGTTCCTTATTATTTTATTATATTTATTATCCAGGAAACGAAATGTATTTTCTTTTTAAAGTGTAAAAAAGGTTTATATGTCCTAGTAATATGCTTTTTAAAAAAGGTATAAGGCGATCATCTGACTCCATACTTTTTCAATTATCAAAAAATAGAATAAATCTTTCTTTACTCTGTTTATGTTGGTTTTAGTAATAATTGAAGTATCCAAAGATGTTGAACCAAAACCGACTTTAAGTGGAGGTGGATTGGATGGTAAATATATTATAGACACTTTATCGATTCGTTGGCCCAGCGGTCATACTGTAAATCAAAATCGGTAAGAAAATTTTCCCTGTTTGATAATTTATCTACTTTTAACACACTTAACTTTTCATACACGCCCTAGCATGTTAGACTAACATGTTGGTGAATGGAAAAACGTTAATCCGTACGCCTCCGCACCATAAGTAATTGCCGACAAACTCTGCTATCGGCAAAATATGATCAGCTAATCTGTTTCAATACCATTTACTAATTCACCTTCATTACCACTTTAGTTAACTCCTGTCCTGGTACAGTTCTTTACAATCACTTTTAACCACTTTGTTTTACTTTTAAACTTTATTTAAACATGTCAAATTAAATTCGATACAGAGAAATACCTGAGTAGCTTTACTTAGCTAAGAAATGTGCACTTCGTACAAAACCTTGTAATTTTATTTGGTTACAGAGAAAATATGTGATGCCAATTTTTTTGTGCTAACACGGAGAAAGTAGTATTAAACTACCATGGAAACTGACATTCCATCAAATTATTTAAATATAATATTATGATAATTTACCCGAATTGTAAGAACAAATTTCAAGCAGTGATTTACTGACAAAACTCGACGTCTTAATAAAGAATAGAACATTTCGGTATTTTGCCCGAAAGGCGAAGAGAATTTTAGACACTGCTTATTTGATGAAGTCAGAAGTCTAGCTGAATTGCTAGCGCTTTGACCTCGCTCTACCGCCGTGTGGCCTCCGATGCGCGCGTGACGTACTCTCAAAATACTTCTACTTCTTTTGTGACTGCCCAAACCTCGAAGTGCCCGAGCTCTTATTGGATACGTTATCTCGCTACTTAATCACAGAGTTATGCAGTCATGCCGGAGCGCGGCTGTAGCATCAACTCGGTCTGTTTGTATTAGATATTTTTAGATTGTAAGAAGGTTTCCAAGAATTGAATGTATGTCGCGTTTTATTTCAAACTTAATAAAGAGGTGTTGTCACGATTATTTGGAAAATTTACTGTTTAAATTTAGATTTTTATTATTTTGTGAAGATTTAGAAAGAAAGTTAATGTACTCTTGGCTATAAAAAAATAGCTTTCAGGTTACAGGATGTGTTTCTGCAACATTAGTAAGAGTAGTTTAAAGCTGGCATGGCAAACATGCTCGAAAATATGTGACAACGACGAACGTGGTTAATGGCTGGAAAATTGTGCTCGTTGTGTGGTTTGCCGAACAATACTAGTAATCTCCTTTTTTCTAAATCTAAAATAAGCTTTTCCAGCATATTTACATAACGCTTGGACGTTATTTCCATCTTTAAAAAAATATAGACCACTAGTCCCAAATGATCCTACGACGCACCAATCAATAACTTTTGAATTATTGAGACTGTTTGTAAGGATTTGTTGAGGAATTTCCTTTAACTTATACCCAAAAAATTGTTTATTAATCATTTTTATTAAAAATTATGTCTCGTCACTCAATAAATGATAGTGGATGTCTCCTTAATGTTATTTTAAAAATTCTTGACAAAAACCTAATCTGGCTTATTTGTTCCAATAAATAGGATGTTGTGCTATTTGGTACTTGTACGGATAAAATTTTTAGTTATTGTACAGAATTCGATCCAGGCTTCCCTTTTGATTCCCGAAATAAGGGATCGCTTATTAGCAGACCTTGTGGGATTTCCCGTGAACGCAATTCTGACTCGTTGTTAAAGTGAGAACCATGAGGATTAAAACTAAATATTTAATTGTCAAAACCTAATAATTTATTAAAAAAATGACGTTTTACAAAAATATCTTTTATCATAGTTTTGTGATGACAGAGGCCTACTCGATTAATAATATGTTGATTAAAATCCTAAAGGCCATGAAGGATAATGATATAAGAAAAACGTACTGACTTCTATCATATAAAATTTATTTCGATATCAAAATAGGTAGTCTATTATGGGGAACCCTGCCACTCGCCACTGTCGTTTAATGGCCTCGCTTGGCGTAACTTCTAGTACATCTACCTTGTGGCTAAAGCTACTTCTATATTTATCTAAATATGGTGCCGGGGTTCGATAGAATGATCTATGAATAGAACATCGGCTCTATGTGTTTTAAGACGTCTTTGATCCAAGAAAAGCAAATTCTTGATAAATATGTAGTAATTAGGTTAATTTATTTAAAGCGGCTGTTTTTTTACAAACCATTTCCTAAATTTGATCGTAACATAAAAAAAATATATTCTGTAAAAAATCTGTAGGAAAGAGATATTATTAAATAAAGTAATTTTTGTTTTTAGTGCTGATTTAATTATCAACTTCGTATCTTACTCAGAAAAATACTCTAATGGTATGGAAGCTTCTAGATATGAAAATGGTGTAGCAGTAGTTAATGTACCTTATTATGTAAGTAATGAAATTTTAAAATGTATGTATTTTTCTTTAAATGTTTTTCTAACAGTGACTACGCTTTGTCTAGAACAGGACTTCCCAACCAGGAGGGGCACGCCCCTAGGGGGCGTAGAAAAATGTCAGAGGGTCGTAATAGGTACGTTTGCATTTCCTAAGAAAAAATCCATTTAACGCTTACCTACGCGTTATTTAAAAATTCCGAATTTCCATTCAATCGCTGCTATAGTTATTTACTTTACTTTGTGATTCCACACAGAAGTGCGCTGGTTATCAAAAAGCAACATGTTAGCTCGCCTTTATGAATTAAGGGAAGATGTCATCCTCTTTTTTTGAATTCAAAGAAAATAATCATTTTATGCAACTATTTAAAAATTAAAAATTTCAGTGGAATCTAGCCTATTTGGCTGATATATTTGAAGCCCTGAATCGGCTAAAGTTGAAACTTCAGGGAGGAAATGGCTCTTTGATTAGTAACTATGATCATATTCAAGGTTTCAAAACAAATCTTTAACTTTGAAAAATAAGTATCTGATAAAAATGCTTTTCTTTTATACGGGTATCCGAAGCAATTAATAATCAAAAACTGGATAAAAATTTAAAATGTGAAATAGAAACTCACTTACAGGCGTTGGAAAACGACTTTCAGCGATACTATCGAAATGTTAATTCCGAGTAATCAATATGGCGCATGACCAGAAACCCGTTTGTTGTCGATGTCTTAGAATGACCTAAAGAGGTTCAGGAAGAATTTCTAGAAATGAAGGCTGACTTGACCATGAAAGACGACAATAAAGAAATTTTGGATCAAAGGATTTCTTGTTAATCCGAGAGTTGCTTCTCTTGCTTTGAAAATACTTATTCCATTTATTTATGCGAGACAGGTTTTTCAGCTCTAGTTTTAATAAAAACTAGCTAGAGGCTGGGCGAATTAAAGGTATGAAAGCCCTGGTCCAGAAGATCGATTAGATGAAGCTTTCATCCATTCCAAGTCCTTTAGTCCCAAATTTCAATTCACAGTCGTTTATGCCACAAAAGATAATGAAAAGTTATCCGGTTTTGATCCGATAAAATTTTTACGTAAAACATATAATCTTTTTGGCTTTTTAACTTTAGGCAGATTTTTTGCAGATTTTTCACTACTTTCGGTACTCATAATTTACTCTATTCTGCAAGACAAAGAAAAGCTTAAAACAAAAATCACAAAGCACAAAAAATAAAATTCCTAAGCTTAACATCCAACATAGTTAAATTAAAGTAAACATATTACAGTTTGAATCCAGAACCTGTCACCATTGTGTTAACGGTGGTACGATAAGACCGAAAAAGTTAAATTCAGCAAAACAAGGACGACGTCAGTTAAAAATATAAGTCCAAAACCTTTATACCGGTTATTTTAAAGAGATAAAAATTATTGGATAGGATTTTTATCCATTGAAATCAAAGATAATAACGTAGTCAATATAAAAGAACCCGATAAATTAAGCTTTAAACCGATTACAATACAAAAACCCACCCTTGAAATAAAATGTATTTGCCAAATTTACTATAATTATAAATAATTAATAAAAATAAATTCCCCAAAAATGTTAAATATACGTTAAAGATAAATACCTAAACAAATTATAATGAAAAAAATAAATAATTATAATATTTCTTACGTATATTCTGTCCATAAAATAATGGAAAAAAAATAATTTGAAAACCCTAAAATATTCTTTATAATTATTCCTGAAACTGTGTATTGACTTTTACACGACAATTTTTTAATTTAATTGAGATGTCTATTCTATAAAATACCCTTTTAAAAACAAGTTCATATTTGTGACGAATTTTTAAAACATTTCTTGTTAAATAATTATGACAATCACAATATTGAATTGTGAAATCTTTAAAATGTTGTGGAAACAAATTAGGTTGAACTTTAAAATTACATATGAAGACTAAAAATACCATTAATTTTTTAACATTTAACTGTTCTAATTGATTAAGCAAAAATATTTAATATAATCCGCATTGCTTTTTTTACAAAATTTGCAACCTGTTCAAAACACCTTTATCTGTATTTTATAAAATAGCTACACAATAGGTGTATTATTAACATTTTTTTTTTAAATAAAAAGTTAAATTATAAATAATTCTTGCTGATGTAATAGTTCTAGGCATTCAATATATAAAATTTTAGATTGAAATCAAGAAATATCCTTTTATATTCAAATAAATTTAAAATTTTTATCTTTATTATTATTGCTATTTATAATGTTAGTGTCTATGTTTAATCCGAATATGATTTGAAAATATTTATTGCTTGCTATAATATTTCATAACTTAAAATATAACATGCCTAATTTATGTAGATAATGCTTTTTTTATTCATTTAAAAATATATTTATGGTGTAATTCGCGTAAGTAATCAAATTAAAAACATACACGCCACTGGATCCCGCCCTCCTCCCACTTCCACACAGCTTCTGTCCATTGGCGTAATACTACGCCACTGAAATTTATTTTAGTAATAAACTAAAATTATAAATTAGTACTCTTATATAACATAAAAGCAGAATATATAATTTTAGATTGTTGCAACAAAAGGACCAGCTGTTTTTGATCCTATAGCAAATGCTGTAAGCCAGGTAGCTGACACAGTAAATAGAACTGTCACTATTAAATCAATTAATCTTGAAAGACTATTGCCCAAGAAAAACACTGGCTTTTTTAAATATTTTGGGTCTAAGCCAGCACCAGATTGTCAAGAAGGCGTCATTTGGTTTATTTTGAAGGATTCATACATTATAAGCAATGAACAGGTAAAATTGTATTGTTGTATTTGTTTGTTGTAAAAATTCTTAAAAGGTTAATGCAGGTAATGTATCGGCAAAGGAAGCGTTCAAGTATTACTTAACGCAATTTTTGGAGATTTTTGACCTCCTTCTCCCTCCATGTAACGCGCCGTAACATTTTCCGTACCCCCCCCCCCCTCTCCCATTAAAACGTTACATAATCACCAAGTGAACATTTTTACCTAAAAGCCGTAAAAACAATGTTACGTAACGCAAAGTCCAAATCCCCCCTCCCGCCCCTTGTAACGCATCGTTTATTCAACATTCTACCTACAATTTTATTACTCTCTAGTGCACCGCAGAAATTAAAGCAGTAGTACTACACTTTCAAATTCGCTTTAGCTTTGCCATAAATCTTGGGACTAATCAAGTTGACCACCGCTGATATTGAACGTTATTATCAATTTGTGCCTAGCTATCATAATCGTATTTATATTTGACCCTGAGTATATTTGATTAATATTTAGTGCCTTTGTAAAACCTGATTTACTTCTTTTAAGTTTTATACTAATAATTTTGTTTCAGTTTCAAACTATAAGAACCATTTACAACTCTGAGCACATCTTGGTATCTTTTAATAATAGAGACCAACAACCGCTTAACGGAAGAAAAGTTTACGATTATTGCGAATAAGTGTTAATTTTTTAACGAATTAAATTAATGAATGAAAAAATACTGTGTTTTATTTTCAAGGTTGAAAGCAGGAAGAACATTGAAAAAACAGACTAAAAACTGGCAAAAAAGCAATAGCATTTCAACTACTAGTTGTAAAAGAAAATTAAAAAAAATATATTTATCATTTTTTTACTGGATGACATTTTTCCTTTATTACATAGTGGGATTCCTAAAGGATGATAGTTTATTTTAAGAATAAATGATCTGGTGGTGGTATGCTAGAACGTGCATCTTATTTTAGTCTTTTGGTTTTTAACGTAAAAATACTAATTTAAAGAGGGTAAATATATGTGAAGTCTGATTCAGATGAGCTATGCATACCTGTAATATCCTGTAAACTTGACTTCAAAAGGTTTAATAATAATTGGCGCAGCTCATTGCCCATTATATAATATGGTACTTGCTGCCGATATCATTTTAAATGTTTACATTATATCCTGTTTCGAAGTAATTTAATTATTTTAGATGGATAGTGTAGTTAATTTCTTAACTAACTTTGTAGAGATTTCACCTAACGACATCTTGTGACCGGTTTCGATCTATATCAGATCTCATCAGACAAGCTAGTCAAAACCTTTGACTAGCTTGTCTGATAGATCTGTGACGAAACCGCCGATTCGTTAGAATTCCAAAGTTAGTTAAGAAATTGGCTACACTTTGTTAATAGTCCGTACAAGTATTGGGCATACATTTCCAAATGTTTGTAACATTATTTCAGCTCGGCAAGTCAGTGACACCGTAAGTTGAGAGGAGTATGCTTCGCCCTTTGGTCAGTAGATGGCGTTGCCGTCTGTTACCCATTCATGTATTTTAGATGGCTTTATTTGTGTTCAAAGTTTATTTTCTGTGTTTGTGTTTTTTGTGTCTTATATGGCAAAATAGCGTATATATACACTAACTTTACCCTAATGGATAAAGTGTAATATAAACCAGAGTATCTTTTATTTTAGGAAGTTTTTGTAAGGTTTACCGCACTAACGGGTTGCAAAATCGTTTAAAAATTACTGTTTACCGTTTTCGGGCAGAAACAAAAATTTTGAATTGTTAAAACTGGATTAAGCCGGAGTCTCATGCGTCCGATTTCCGACGATCCGATCATACGAAAGTATTTTGATTGGTCAGAACATTTTGGCGCCATTTTTCATCCGAAAATTTTAACATTTTTTCCGACGTCGGATGAAGTTAAATTAATTTTAATTACTTTACTTACCTTGTTGGGGTTATTTAAATTTATATTGAATATTAAAATAAACAGTTATAATTTAAAATCTTTAAAAAATTTTAACCTTAACCTCAATTTACCTTATACTCAACAACCACTTTCTCTTCTTCCATTAAATAATATTTTAGTTCTGTTAGGTTATTATTTCCTCTTTGTTTCATTGCACTTTCACAGGTTGACCTTTAAAATGCTCTTATTTTCTTTTCTTTTGACTGGATATCGGATCCGAAATTTGGATCAATGAGACATGCGAGTTTTCCGACAAAAAATTTTAAAAAATTCGTACGTCGGATGGTCGGAAATCGGACGCATGAGACTCCGGCTTTAGTCAAGTATTTACAAACCGAAGGACAACATTTCGAGCCCTTATTATTACCATGGAAATCGAAAAGGGTGGGGAGAAGGACGTTTTACTAAAATGGCACATTTAAGCGTTCGCGCATGGCAAAATGATGCAAGAGCAGTACGTAAATATTATGAGTGACTAGAGGAAACTTACGTCTAGGTAGTAGCGGTCACAAATTTTAGAAATGTAAAAAAGAACGCTGCGTTGCCAATTTTACTAGGGTGCGTTGTAAACAGAACTTGTCAGTCTTTGCGTCTCGGGTTTGAAGGTTAAAGTTTCATATTTTGTATTACGCGGGAAAAAAAACTGTTGTTTTAGATATTGTGTTCGGTTAGTTCTCGATACTAACTTTTTATAAATAATAAAAAGGTGTGAGATAAAGTAAATGTATCTGTTAGAAATTTGGTTGTTACTAGCGTTTTCAATTTAGGAAAGATATACGAAAAATCAGGTAAGAAAAAAAAGATTTTCTGATGGCAAAATACCTAAAATAGTCTTAATTTGTTTTAAAGTCCAATGGAAGATCCTACAAAATCTACCAGTGCTAAGCAGGGAAAAAACCTATAAAATCCTTTAAATTATAATTTTAATTGTGAATGTGGTAAAAACTTTGAGTTTAAAAAGCATTTTAATCACACCGAAGAAAAGCTCATAATGAACCAAAAACATCAGAAAATGTGAATAATCTGCAAAAAAATTGTCCATTATGTGATTTTTCTGCTACATTTAGGGACAGTATGATAAGACATTTAAAAAATGTACATAGTATTAAGTTTATTGAAAGAAAAACATTACATTTGCGTCCCAAGATTATTTTTTTGTGGAAAAACAAAGTTGAGTCTGATAACCTTTCAAAATTTATTAGCAAGGGTACAAAAAGTTCATTAAACCACAAAATTACAAACTTTGATTGTCATCGATCTGGATACTATATTCCAAGAGGAAAAGGTTTGAGGACCCTAAAAACTCAAGGAAGTTGTAAAATGAATAGATATTTCCCTGCAAGGATGGTACAAAAACATTTTAGTGATGGTACATGCATTGTTTATTTTTGTGTAACACATGTAGGCCACCAAAATGAACTGAAGTACCTTCTTTAACAAAAACACAAAGAGAAGAGTTAGCTAAAAAATATCATTAAAATACCATTTGATGAAATCCTAGATCAAATCAGAGATTCAATTTATGATTGCTCATTACAAAAGAATACATCTTTTAACACGAAAAGATTTGTCAATATTGAATCAGAATTTAATCTTCAATCAAAGCTGTAAGACACAAAATGATGCCATCAGTGTAGATGTTTGGGTTAGAGAGGAAGGAAGAAGAAGGAAAATGTGTCTTATTTTATAAACCCCAAGGTGTCTATAAAGAAAATTGTCCAAATTTAAAGGTAGAAGATTTTGTATTAATAATAATGACGGAAGCCCAGTTGGACTTCTTAAAAAAATATGGTAATGACTGTATTTGCTTGGATGGTACTCATGGATTGAACAGTTATGATTTTGAGTTAAATACATTATTAGTTTTGGATGAACTGAGGGAAGGATTTCCTTGTGCATTTTTAATATCCAATCGATCAGATACCCAGGTTTTGACACTTTTTTTTGAAAAAATAAGAGATTCATTACAAGAAACACTCAAACCCAGAGTGTTTATGTCAGATTTAGCAGATACCTTCTTTAATGCATGGATTAGTACTATGGGAACTCCAGAAAGAAGGTAAATTTAATTAATAAATTTTTAATTACTTTGATTACATGTTGACTATATATTTTTAGGCTCTATTGTACTTGGCACGTGGATAGATCTTGGAGAAAAAAATTAAACAAAATTAAGTCTCAAGATACTCAGGTATGTGTGATGTAATTATTGTTCACTTTCAAATTAATTTATATAATCTCATTTTTATAGGCCCTAATTTATAAACACTTACGGACACTCTTAACAGAACGTGATCCAAATGCTTTTCACAAAATGTTGGAAGAATCTTGTGGTATTAAAGATGAAGAATGCACAGCCTTTATTAAATATTTTCAAGAGTACTATGCTTGTAATTATGAATATTGGGCTTACAGTTATCGGATGCATGCGGGCCTTAATACGAACATGCATTTAGAGAGGATGCACCGATCTATCAAGTACATTTATCTAAAAGGAAAAAATGTAAAAAGGTTAGATAAGGCCTTTGCAGCAATTATGCGTTTTGTTAGAGATAAATTAATTAACAGAATCATAGGTAAGAACAATATTGTACTATTCATTTTAGTTGAGACTAGGTACTTGTAAAAAATACTTTCTACATACTAACTGATAAAATAAACTAACAGAGTAATTTTATTTTCAGTAACTAACAAGGGAAAAATTTCAAGTAAAATTGTAAATATAAGATCTAGACTTCATACTATGAAAGAAATGGATCATACTAAACTTTTAACTTCAGATGATGGCTGGGAAGTCTTTTCTGAAAATTATTCAGAATTATATTTAGTACAAAAGCAAGATACTGATTGCAAAAATTGCCAACTTGTGTGTTTGGAATGTGGTATATGCATTCATCAGTTTCAGTGCTCCTGTCTAGATTCAGCTATTAAATACAATATGTGCAAACACATACATCTGGTTGCCAGCTCAATCAAGAATATGCAAATCTCAGAAAACAAAGGTATTTTTTTTTTTTTTTAAAGTAAAATTTTAAATGAAATTTTCAGAAATTTATCATTTATCAAAGAAAATATTGCATAAATAATTTAACTTAAAAATTTCTTGCAGATTTTTTCAAAAAAATTACGCCAAGCAGTTTGAAGTTTGATCAGGTGATACCCTGTAAGTTAAAGCCTGGGTCGTTAGGCGCACAACCGACTCAGACTTGGTTGGAATCCAGGCCAGACCAAAATTTATTTATAATCTTTGGTCTAATTTGAGCCCAGTTTTACAAAGCAGGTTCAAATTCAGTTCTACTGAACTAAGATCAGGTCTTTGATCTTTCCATAAAATCTCAATATTGCTGTCAATGTCAAGGAATTGAAAGGTTAAGATTTTACGGGAAGTTAAAGGCCTGACCTCAGTTCAGTAGAACTAGTTTGAATCTGCTTTGTAAAAGGCCTTAGTGGTCCTAACAAAAGACGGTCAAAAAGTTTAAAATGTATCGACGCTGAAGTCTCGCAAAGACCAAGGCGCCGAAACACACTTTGCCCTGTCTTATGCACACCCGCAGACTTGCGGACCCCAACCAGTTGAATAATAGGGATGAAAACGACCTTTCCTGCTTGGGAGGCCTGGTCTTGGGTTGTCGTGAATAGGACATCTGTGGTTCGGAACCCCGTTAAGCTGTAGGTACCGTCTGGCTGACATTACCCAGACGTAGAACAAGGGTGTATAATAAGCCATGCGGCTGCAGTGCAGAGTTATCCCATACCCTCTAATCTACCATTTAACGCCAAACCAAATGGAAAATATGGATTTGAATAAAGAGAAACAGTAAATTAAATATTCAATTGTTTTAATGGTGTACTGTTAAAAAGTAGATAGTTTTTAAAATAAGTGCTAGCAGCTTTTATTTATCACAATTTCTTTTATTTCAAATAAATTAATGTTGCTTAGATTTCATATTGCTAATTTACTATTACTAAGGTGTAAGGACATTTTGTAGGGTATTTTTTTAATAAACTATAGTAAAGTTTAAGCACAATTGGTAGTGGTATTTGGGAACATTTTCTTGTCGTTTTGTGTATAATTATTGGGTGTAAATTTGACAAAAAAATATTTTTTTTAGAATGGGTGCTCATTTAGTGTGTAATTCTTTGATCCCTTGTAATTTTTTGGTGGTAGGAAAGAGGTTTAAATAAAGGGTTTCAAAAATATTTTTAACATACATACATGGAAACAATCACAGCAGCTGAATCACATGTGTCCTTCACATCCTATATTTTAGTCATTTTTCGATTCTATTCAAAATATTAATATAACATACCATAGCCATATCATGAACAGTTTTGGTAATATAAACAAATAAAAATGGCATTTTTTTTACTTTGACGCGTTGTTGTGCCGAAACTGTTTAGAGTAAATTAAGTTTTATATAACTTTCACTGCCTGTCAACTGAGGAATCTTGGTTTGGACTGTGTCAAAGTGGAATTGTTTACCAACGTTTCGCCAGCGATTGCATGAAGCATCTTTAAGATTCTTGACTCTGTAAGACTCAGTATTCCAGTCTTGCAGAGTAAATATTTCTGAGGATGCCTTGTCCAATCGATAGCAAAACGTCGGTAAACCATTAAAGTTTGACTTGATCCAAACGGAAGAACCAAGATTCCTAAAAAAATAAGTTTTATTTTTCTATCTTGGTACCAAGGTGATTCCGAATGGTACCGTCATGCCATGATACCACACTGCTTGTGATGAGTATTATCCGATAGCTTTAAAATAAGCCAACCTAGAAAAGTGAAACTATTTCTACTGTTATCTTATCTTAAACCCTTTGAGCATAATATGTCGAAGTAGTAAAAACGCCATTTTTTACTTGTATATGTAACACCAAACTATAAGTAATTCACCCATATCATGTTAGATCAAAAAAGAAAAAATCCACAATTAGAATAATATATAGGATGTTCCTTACAAAGTAATCATGATTTCAGTGACACCAAAGACAATTATAGTTTCATAATTGTCTTTGGTGACACTCTTTTGGCCAACAACCAATATTTTTAAAAACACTTTTTAAATTATGCCAATTTTGTAACAAAAACACTTGTATTTAAAATTCTTCATGTCTAAAAAATATTTTAAGATATTAGTAAATTACTCTAAAATGACTCTCTGTATAATGTAATAAAATTATATCATCATAATTATTTTCTATTTTTTAGGGACTGCAGATGAAACTGATAATTGTCTGGTAATAGATGAAACTCCAAACGAACACAATGAAATAGCTGTCCATGAATTATCTAAAAATAAACCTTCTTGCCAAGACATCAACATACGTAAGGAGAAATTACAAAATTCGCTTCTTAAAACTTTAAGTACAGTAACAAATTTAGAAGAAATTGAAGTGCTGGAAAAAATATTTTCTCAAGTGGCCCCATCACTAGCAGCCGTTAGAGAAAAACAATACCATCATTCCAAATAAAACAAATTTTGTTCCCAATAAAAACATAGTTCATCGAGATTTTACTCCACAAAAAAGAAAAGATCCAAGAAACCTGGAAGAAAGTTTTCAAGAAATACTTCGATTGATATAAACCAGAATGCATTTATGCTGGTTAGAGGAGACCAAAATACCAATAGTGACAAGTAATTTAAATAGTTTTGCCAGCTTTACAACTTGCCCAGGAAGGACATCTAGATATTCTGGCGCATTCGCCAATTTATGAATACATAAAGCCGTTAGGTTGGATGGAAATTCCACATAACCGGCTGATGTGGTATCTTTAAGAATTTCTTCTTATTACACAATTAAAAAAACCTCGTTTTTTAAGAACAAGTTCGTAAATTCATAAGCAACAAAATAATAGAATGATCTTGACTGTAATTCCGGAGGAAGGACGGGTGCAACCCTAGTTTGCAGTTCTCTCCATTAAAGAAAGAATACACATTTTGACTGAGGAGAATGACCCCAAGCCAATATTGTATAAGTCGCAGTATACTGAAAAAGTAAATAGAATGCTTGCATAAGCACTGCAAAGCAAAATTGTAGATACCGTTGGTAGATACATTTTTTAAAAGAAAAATACTTTTTGATAGTCTTCCTGAGAGAACATCAACATGTTTTTTAAAAAGTCAACAGGATCTAGACTCACTCCCAAAAACTTTCTGTACTCAGCATTTTCCTCAGGGATCCTGCCTATCCCCTATGCCCAGAATAAATAAATAAACGCGATTATTTAAATATGTATTACATAAATAATAAATATATAAATACATATTATTATTAATATTATTATTAATATTATTATTATTATTTTTTTTGACGCAGATTAAACATCGTTTTTTCAATGTACACCGGGTTGTTAACCAAGGTGAACATCTACGTAATCACGATTCCAGAACCGACCTCACTATGTTTGTAGCATCTAATAGTACTGACTTTTGCATAATTTTAAACATTATTATTATTATTATTATTATTATTAATATTGTATTTACTGTGTTTCAAAATAATATCTGGAAAAAAATAATTTTGATCTATGATAAATGAATGTAAGTATTTTGGAAATGTTGAAAATGCATCTTATTTACTATTTATAGAGTAGGTACACTTGAAAGGGTGAGATATGACCTACAAAGTTCTCCACAAACACCGGTATATAGGAAAAACTTATGTGCCGATCTCTAACCCTATTTCATATGCAGATGTATATAAAAATTACCCTTAAACAAGGTAAACTTCATGGAGTTTATTTTATTATTATATAGTTTATTTAAATTAACCTATTTTTTTTGTAATTGTTTAGAAAGTTGCGGCAACTCCGATTTTGACCAAATTTGGTATGTGGGGTTTTTTTGGGGCGCTGATCACGAATCTGAATTTTTTCGGAAACGTTTCGATCTCGAGATATTCGTCATCAAAGGTGAAATTCAAACTATCCTTATTTTTACTATATTCCCCCTTCTTTTTCATAAAATGCCAGAATATAACACTAAATTGACACAATAATATTTCATTTAAGATTAAAAAAAGCCTTTTTAAAACATGAGTTTTTATTGAATTTGTGCCTTTCTTTATTAATATAAAAGTTTACTTTTAATCAAGTCGCATGTCTAAACATTCATTCACATAGGTGTATGCATGGTTGCAGCGTTTTAGGAGTAAAATATTTGGAATTTAATGAAAAAATCGTGTAAAGTAACTGAGAAACAGGTTTTTAAAAGATGTTCATAAAATATTGTGTTTTTTTTTTTTTTTTTTTTTTATCTTGGGACAGTCCACGAAGGCTGATGCCTAAGTACTAACGTACCGTGGGTGTCTTCAGTGTGGTGAGAGGGAGTTTGTTCACAGGGACTTAAATTTTTGGAGATTGGAGGAGAAGGAAAAGACTTCTGCGGGCAGCTGGTTCCATAGTCTTGACACTCTAGGGATGAAGGAACGAAGAAAGCGGGAAGTTCGGGGCCTCTCTAACTGAACTGTAAAAGGATGCATACAAGTTGCACTACGTGTTGCTCTGTTGGGAGCTGCCAGAGAAGGAATTATACTGGATAACTCCTCTGAGCAGAAGCCGTGAAAATACCTATAGAAGAGCGACAGATCCCCTCAGCTCGACGGTGGGCAGAAAGGAAGCCTTGCTGTGAGCGTTGGATCATTAATAAGACGAACGGCTCTTCTTTGAATGGAGTCCAGTATGTTAAGTGTTGTAGGGGACGCCATTCCCCAGACATGAGAACAATATTCTAAAGAGGGTCTGATTTGGGATACATAGAGAGTGTACAGATTGGAAGAAGAGAAATATTTTCTGGCTCGGAAGAAAATCCAACCTTTTTTGAAGCTGCCGAAGCTATGGATAATTATGTGTTTGTGCCAGTTGAGGTTATTCTCAAAAGTAACGCCGACAAGATTAAACGACTCCTTGTTCTGCAGAATTTGGCCGCTCATATGTAAGGAATGAGCATTTGCAGACTTTTTCGCGATAGCGAACATGACTGTGTTTTCGAGGCATTAAACTGAACAAGATTCCTGGCGCCCCAATCCAAGATAAGTTTGAGGTCTTGGGAAAGAGATATCTGCATTGACCTGCGCTTGTTTTCGAAATCAGGATTACACGGTGGCTTAAGAAATTGAATACTGGAGTGGAGGGTACTATCGTCAAGCAAAACTATGAATGGGATTGATTGTGGAAGAGAAGATCGTTAATGTGTAGAAGAAACAGCGTGGGTGCCAACACTGAGCCCTGGGGTACCCCAGCATTAATTTGGTAGAAGCTGGAGGAATGACCATCTACACTAACTGATATACGTCGATTAGAAAGGAAACTGGAAAGCCAAGAGCAAAGCTTAGGTGAAAGACCGTAAGAAGGAAGTTTGTTAAGAAGCCCATCACAGACCTGATCAAAGCTTTGGATATGTCAAGAGCAACGATTTGGGATTCACCAAGGAACTCAAGGGACTTGTTCCAGTTGTGTGAGACAAAGGAAAGAAGATCAGCTGTGGGATCTACTGTAACGGAATCCATATTGTCTATCATGTAAGATCTTGTGTTTTTCCAGATACTTTAAGATTTGGGGAATTAATGAATTTTTCCATTACTTTGCAAACAACTGAAAGAAAGAGATATAGGTCTATAGTTGGAGGGGAGACTTTTGGATCCTTTTTTGGGGACAGGTTGCACACGTGCAGCTTTCCAACTCTCCGGGAAAATGCCTGTGTCGTAAGAGATTCGAAAGAGGCGAGTTAAGATGGGTGCAAGCTCGGGAGCACATTTTTTTAAGACGATTGCTGGTATGCCATCCAGCCCAGACGATTTTTAGTATTAAAGAAGAAAGAATACGCTTGATCTGTTTGACTTTAAAATTATATCGGACATTTTATGGGAAACAGGGACAACTGTTGGAAGGGGAAGATTAATAGGAGGATCAAGCGTAGAATTGGCAGCAAATTGTTTGGCAAATAGTTCGGCTTTTCCTTTGGAGGTAGAGACAATTCCATCTTCAGAGATTAGGGGTGGAAAAGAATTTGTGCAAAAGTTCTGACTAATATTTTTGGCAAAGGACCAGAAAGCTTTACTGCCATTTGAGCAAGAGAGAACTTTATCTTTTATTCGATTGTTAAAACGGTCTTTTTGCTTCTGAAAATAGTCTGATTATACTGATTTCTCGCTTCGATGCTAGCCTGTCGATTTTCGGGACTGGGGTTTTGAAGAAACCTTTTGTGGGCTTGAATTTTTAAAAGTCTTGCTTTGTCACAGGATTTAGAAAACCACGGTTTGTGATTTGAAGTTATGGGGGTTCTTTTTAGTGTGGGGAATATAGGTCTCAATGCCTAGTTGAATGGTTTCTGTAATTTGTTTACATATTTCGGAAGGATCGAAAGTAGAAAACAGGTAGGATCCCAAGGGTAGCTGGCAAAGAAATCTCTCAGACCATCCCGTCAGCCGGGAATTGTAGTGCCAGACGGTTCGTGGCGGCGTGCTTTCAGTTGCCTCAAAATGAGTGGAATAAGATACGGTGACCAAACCATGGTCAGAGCGACCAAGGGGAGCAGTTACTGATCTTGATAGAGTTCGGTGGAAGTAAGGAAGAGATCTAGGGGGTTAGAATTTGGGTGGGAATCCTAGGAAAGTAGGTAGGTTCCATAATTAGATTGGTGAGCGAGTTGCTGATTGCGGGAATTTTCGCTGCCCTGCCTTGTGTATCAGTTTTTGTGGATCCTAGCCAATCTTTATTATGAACATTAAAATCTCCGAGAACAATTACTTCGGCCAATGGAAACTGGGAAATAATATTGTCGATCTTTATTGAAAGGAAATCAAAGAGCTCGTTGTAGGAATTGTCGGACGGGGCCGGTATATACAGCAGATGAATTTGGTAGAAGATCTGGAAGAAAGTTTAAGCCAAAGAATATCAGGCCTACCCGATTCGAGGTTAGAAACCCTAACACAAGCTGAGTCGTTGCGAACGTAAGCACAAACACCGCCATGGGGTCGAAAAGATGAAATGAGTTCATAACCTGGGAAAAGGAGGTGGTTGGTTGCTGTTTTGGGACTTACTTGTGTTTCGGTAAGAAATAGTATGTGGGGTTTGGAGGATTGAAGATAATGGTGAACAGAGTTTACGTTGGAGTTAAGCCCACATATATTTGTGAAAGATATTAGACTTTTCGATGGTGGCCCCCCAAATGTACCCCTCGCCCGGAGAACCGAATGGAGGGGTATTTTACCTCCGGATAACTTTACGTTCGGGTGTGCCGTCATCATTATTTCCAAATTTTAGTAGTGTGAAAAAAAAAAAAGAGAAAGAAAAAGAAAAAGAAAGAAGAGGAAGAAGGAAAACTAAAAGAGGGAGAAGGAAGAGGAAGAAGGAAAACTGACTCACCGCCCAGAACTCGAAACATCCTGAGATTTCACGAGTCCTTTAAAGGGCAAGTGGGGTGGTACCGCCTCAGGCGAGGAAAGCTCCTCTACCACCTACTAGTGTGCCCAAATAGTGTTATATCAAGAATTTTGTGCAAAAAGAAGGCAAGGAATATAGTGAAAGATAGTTTGAATTTCAACTTTGATGATGAATATCTCGAGAACGAAACGTTTCCGAAAAAAAAAATTATCTTAAATTCGTGATAAGCGCCCGAAAAAACCCCCGAATACCAAATTTCGTCAAAATCGGAGTTGCCGCAACATTCTAGGCAATTACCTACCTTTTCTATTTTTATTATATAATGTATCTTAAATTATTGTAAATATTCTTATTGACTGATTATGGAATGCAAATAAAGATATTTCTGTCGCAGAACGCGTTTTATTGAAAGGTTTTTACAAAAACTATTAAAAAGGTAAACTTGGCACCAAAATTTTTACTCCCAGCCCACAGCCTATGGTAAAACAATAGACATTTGCTATTGCTGTTCTTTAACATTTCTAAATTGCATTTGCCCTTGTTTACTTTAAACATTTTTCGCATAATATGTATAGGTACAAAAATATATTTAGGGTAATTGTCTCGAAAGTTGCCTCCTCTCCGATTTTGACCAAATTTGGTATACGGGGTTTTTGGGGCGCTGATTACGAATCTGCAAAAATTTTTCGGCAACGTTTCGTTTCAGATATTCATCATCAAAGTTGCCAAATAACCTGATTCACTATTTCTCCTTCTTTTTTGCACAGAATTCTTGATTTTACACCAAATTGGTACAAATTTCACAAACACCTTTTAAAAACTTGTTTTTATATTAATTTTACATTTTTTCCCATTTAATTGCAAACCTCCACTTTCACACGCCGCAACGTGTAGGCACCATGTATACACTAGCCTTTTTGTAAACAAATGTGGTTGCTGCCTTTGAACTTGAAAGTTCGCAATTTAATGGAAAAAAGGTGTAAAATAAATAAAAATACAAGGTTTTAAAAGGTGTTTATAAAATATTGTGTGCCACTTTAGTGTAACAATCAAGAATTCTGTACAAAAAGAAGGGGGAATATAGTGAAAATTAGGTTAGTTTGATTTTTAACTTTGATGATGAATATCTCGTAAACGAAACGTTGCCGAAAAAATTTTTTACAGATTCGTAATCAGCGCCCCAAAAAACCCCCGTATACCAAATTTGGTCAAAATCGGAGAGGAGGCAACTTTCGAGACAATTACCATATTTAGTTTATTTTTGCCTAAAATTTGTATGTTTAATTAAACTCGTGAAAATTCTTTAATTCACATATAGATTCGCTCGTGGACTATTTCTGATTCTCATTGTCTAAATAAGATTATCAAAAAGTGACAGAAAAATAATTTTAAACAACGGTTTCGTATGCCCTATTTATTTTTTTGTCAGTCAGTCAGATTAAAGAAATACAGTACAATTTGGCAATGTCGCATTAACCTCCCCTGCCGTACGTCACGTCCCCACTACTATTTAAATTTGTGACCGCTACTACCTAGACGTAAGTACTAGAGGAAGAGGCAACGAACTCAATTAACGCAACGCCAGTTTATAGGCAGGGTGTTTGGTATAGTGATCTGTTCAGTGATCAGGAAATTATCCTGAAAATGTAATAAAAGTATTGGAAAATATTGGTTGTTGTGTTAATATAAGCAACAGCAACATTGCCCCTTTATAATATTAATGAGAAACAAGGTTTGTTTACTTTATATCTATTCAAGAATTTGTTGGGAAGAACTAAAAACAAAGCGGATTAACCTTCAAAAATGTGTCCTAGTTTATAGCGTTTTTATTAGAAATCGACTGGTTACGACTGTACGGAACAGTGTTGCCAGACATAATATTTTAGTGGTATTTATCCAAGTTTTTTGTAAGATAATATTAAGAGCTTTTTTATTAAACATATTTTTCATTTTTTAAGAAATATATATTTTTTTAGAAATTAAAAAAGTAATTTTTTTAAGGAAAATGGTTTAGGTGAAAATTGTCGATAGTCCATAATAAAAAGCTAATATTAGGGTTGATTAGTTATAAAACTAGAGCTCCATAACAATTCGAGCATTGTTCTAAGCTTACTTAAAATGGAATAAAGCAACCAAAACTAATAAAGGTTTACCATACCAATGTATTTTAATGAGGCAATCATTTTAAATTATTTTTTTTTATTAGAAAGCTAAAGTAAAAGGTGGTATTGGGGGATTTCAACCCACGCCTTACCTGATACAAGCCTAGATCCTGCGCGTTGATCTCCGAAGGCTACAAAATGTTTTCTGCAGAGATCGGTTAAAAAAAACATAAAAAATAGTATTATTTTAATAAATTTTAATTAAAAAACTAAAAACTATACTGTATTAAACCATATCTTATGTGTTATTTGGGTGGTAGCAGTGGCTAACCAGGGGGGCAAGAGGGCTATTGCCCCCCCCCCCAAAAGAGTTGAGAAAAAAATATTTTTAAGATCTGGGCCGTAGCTAGCGGAGAGAAGACTCGCCATTTGCCATTGTTCTTTTAACGATTTTAACGACTTCTTGGTAAAAATTCCGCATAGCACCCCCAAATAATAATGTTTTATTGCGGTAAGGCAATTTAATTAAAATGGTGCAATTTGACGGGTGGAAACGGAGTTTTAACTATTAGGTGTGAGGCAATTTTTTG